>CABIKL010003737.1:0-10537 GCA_902196195.1 Aptinothrips rufus | reverse complement strand
GATCAAACCCCCCCCCCCCCCCCCCGTGGCAGCAGGCTTTAGAAGTCCAATCTCACGCCCCATAGTACACCTATCTCTATCCAAACATATTTGCAGGCTGAATATAGCCTCATATATAGTGTAAGTATGTACCATAACTGAGAAGTAAGTAAATGTTCAAAACTTTGGCGCGCCTCTTCCCCAAGCATTACAAATAGGAACATTTTCGGGAGATTTTGCGATTATTGGCATGCCTCCACCACGAACAGCAAACAGCCGTTCAGAATTCGCAGCTTTCAACACACCTTGAGGAACTGAAGCACGTTTGTCTTCCTCATCAGAACGCATAGAAAGCTTCACAAAACTACCCACAGGTGCTGAAGACTGTGGCATTTCATCTGATGTGGGTCTTCTTGCACCACGTCCAATACTAAATCCCCTTGGAAGATCCTTAGGGAGACGCAAAGGTTCTACAGGCTTCTGCAAGTGAAAAACAGAAAACAATAGTTAGGCATTATAACTAACGCAAATATTGTCATGTGCGGTATTCTATTTGAAGGAAGAAAATTAACAGATGACTTTGATAGCATATCACCACCAGGAAATAAAAATGAAAAAAGATGAGAGAACAAGCAGGCGGGTAGCCACATTTGCTTTGAGATAAAGTGAATTCAATCCTTATCTAATTTACAATGATCTATCATTGGCTGATATGAATAACAGAATTGCAATCAACACAACTCCAATCCCATAAGTGTTTGTACATACCTGTGACATCGATTCTGGTTTGGGCTCAGTTTTGATAGGACCATTCGCAGCTTCTTCAGATTCTCGTTCCTGGACACGTTTGCGATGTTCTAATTTGAATGCCTTCCTCTCAGATGGTGGGACACAATGGGCTCCTCTGATCATGCTCTTCATTTCTGCATTTTTCTTAGGATCAAATGAATTGGTCTGTCCCTGTAGTGAAGTCAAAAACAAAAAGAGAGAAATGATGTGTAGTGCAGTTTAATAACTCGACCTGAGTATTAATTGCATTCAACTGAGCAACTCCACAACAAGGCAACAGGAATGGAAGATAACACTTTCATAATTATCAATAAGTTCAGAAAAGACTTTTAAGGGGCACTTACATCGTCCCAGTTTTCCGATGGCTCCGGAAGTGCTATATGTTCAATTGGAGCAATGGGAGGGGCTCGTGTAGGTTCCTTCATTTCATATTGTTTGCTTTGGAAGGAGTGGCGATCGGGACACAGCTTCTCTTCGTGGTACTGAAAGGATTAATCTTATAAGAAAGACAAATAAAAACAAGACAGTTACAATAAATTCTATTACACACACTATTTACCTTTAACTCGGCGAGAGGAAGCTGGTGTGTTGTGTTGTGCAAGCAAAAGCCCCAATCATGAGTTGGATAATTTTTTCTGCATTTGAAAAGGTGAGTTTGCATTCGATACTTAAGAATTGTGTGAGCTGGATTGTAAGGACAAACTTCCAGCTTCTCTGTTGTGTGGCTCATGTCGACTGAAACAAAGAAAATAAAAACATGAAATCATACTCGAAAAATTGTACGGTAATGAAAAAGCAGGATTAGATAAGATCTTGAAAAGGTAGTGAAAGTGAAAAGCTAATCAATGTATACTCAATGTAGAAGTATATGAACTAATTAATGTTAGAACCTAGAAAAATGCAGTACAATAAGTAAAAAGATTAAAACTTCTACAGATGTTAATCAAAATTAAAGCACAAGCTAATGTTTCCGAAGAAACAACAAGAGTTGAGAAAAGTGGGAACGCTTATGCAATTCAATAAAAGTACATGCATTTAAGTGAGTAAATTTTTGAAAAAATATTTTAGAGGCATTATCAACAGATGTATTAACAGATATGCCCAAACAGAAAACAAATTTTTTTAGAGAAAATTATAGTGTAAATGATGGTGCTTTCACTGAACAGCCTTGAACTAGAGAGAAAACTTTAATAAGGAATACAAATTTAGGAACTTATAAATAAAAAGGACAATTTGAAAAGATACTAAATCCGACAGATATATACCGTGGAGAGGTAAGTAGCACAAAACAGCTGGTAACTGCTAAGGTTATGGAAGCGCGTGACGTCACTTCTATGAACGACGCAGCACAAAACAAGACTGCGCAATGTGCGGCGTGCGGTGTCTGTGTGCGGCGCGGGGTGCGGAACGCTGGAACGCTGCGGACGGAGCGGCGGAGCGGACTGGAGAGGGAAGGGGAGGCGGAGGGCGACTGGAGCAGGCGGGAGGAGAGGGAAGGGGAAAAGAGGCTAGGCTGGAGCGAGGGGCCGCCGCGCGCTCTGCAACCCCTCAAGTTCTTCCCCTTAATCCCGATAACAAGTGGTCTTGTTAAGAATGCAAGATGGAAAGAAAAAGAAGAGTTGGCAGCAAGTTGCACCAAGTCCCTTCCTCTACCAATTTCGGGAAACTCCGTCTCCCTGGTCCTCGGAGGAGCGGCTTAGGTTTGAGTAAGACTTGCGATAGATAGTGCAATGTTCCTCGCCAACACCAATAAACCTTTGCGTTTCTTCGGAACAAGGAAGTTAACAGCAGCAACAGACAGATACTCGCTTCCGCGCTGCAAAACATAATTCTGATTTCTTTTGAGAAATAAGATATTCCTTGATATAAAAGAAAAGATTCTTCCCAAGTTAGAAAGTTAGCGCGACTTGCGACGACAGCGTGGGAGTTCAGCAGATTGGTCCAATCAGTTCGTGGCATGGAGGGAATGACCAGAGCGAGGCAACGTTGGGAGGTCACGAAGGGCGCAGGCTGGGCAGAGGGAATGACCACAGTGGAGGGGATGTGCGGAGGGCAGCCGCGGCACAGCCTGGGCAGAGGGAATGACCAGAGTGGAGCGCTCTTGGACGCGCATGCGCAGGGATTTGAGACCGATGAGGAGTGCCCCAAAGAAGTAACTGCTACGTGGAGATGACGTCAGGGTCAGTAGAGAACACTGACACAACGATCTCATCCTTCGGAAGTCAAGAGTCAACATATGTCAGAACAGCTGTCGCCAAGGTTTTAGCAAGGGCAGTCCTCTGGGGGAATACGAAAAACCCACGCTTTGCAGCTTTACTCCAGTCAGGATTAGAAGGGGAAGCCCCGTGCTGGAACAGCTGGCTATTCTCGTCCCGCCCCTCCCCGCCCGAAACCTCCGGGAGGCAGGTTCGGGGCGCTCGGATTCCGATAGGGTATCCCCGGAGTAGAGGGAATGACCAGAGTGGAGCACTCTTGGGCGCGCATGCGCAGGGAGTTGAGACCGAGGAGGAGTGCCCCCAAGAAGTAACTGCTACGTGGAGATGACGTCAGGGTCAGGAGAGAACACTGATACAACGTTCTCATCATTCGGAAGTCAAGAGTCAACATATGTCAGAACAGCTGTCGCCAAGGTTTTAGCAAGTGAAGTCCTCTGGGGGGAATACGAAAAACCCACGCTTTGCAGCTATACTCCAGTTAGTCAGGATTAGTAGGGGAAGCCCCGTGCTGGAACAGCTGGCTCGTCGCGTCCGGCCCCTCCCCGCCCAGCCCGAAGCCTCCGGGAGGCACGTTCGGGAGGTTCGGGGCGCTCGGATTCCGATAGGGTATCCCCGGGGTATTCCAAATACTGCCAAACGGGAATCCAGGAACAAGTAAAAGGACTAAAGGACACGGGCGAGGCGATGGACACAGGAGACGATTACACATTACACAGCCGGCTCGGCTAACCCCTTGCCCAGCCTGCCTCGGCCTGGCTTGGTACTTCATCAAGTTGATAGACATCCCTTTCAGCCTCATTGGAGCACCCCAATTTGTAATTTACTCGTTTCCCTATTCCCTTCCCACAAGTGACGTTCGTTTTGGTGATCATATTACTTCAAGAAAATATGATGAAATTTCTCATGAAATTTGGGGAAATGTTAGAAGGGAAGAGTGATGACTAGAGGTTGAGAGAGTTGATCTAGTCCTTTTCGCACTTGACTAGTGACCAAATAACGAAAGGAGCAAAATAAAGAGATGCGGTAGATTGTCTTACAACGCCGCAACGCCGCCACCGTCACTTCATTGTCTATCCCATGATGCAACCTAACCCTACGACAAACGAACGATCGCGACTGTTACTCTAAATTTCCTTGGTAAATGGCCAGGATAGGATAGGGCAGGGGAGAGAGGTTAACAATTGTAATACTGATGTGCCTTTCTTTGAGAATCGAGAGAAATGTAACCTTCAAAATTGCTGAAGGCATAAAAATGGAAATCACCGTACTATGCTGCTGGTGTTATATTACCTGGGCCAACCGAAACGGACGGCAGCTCGCCAACAGAAGCCATGGTTGGTTTGGAAGTGCACTTTTGTCCACAATCACAAATCACAAAATCTGACGTCCACAACGCCTTCGAATGCCTTCGAACACGCTCTTGTTGCTTCGACTTGCACGGGCCGGCACGGGCTTCCAACAAACAAGTGAAACACGAGAACAATACCGGATTTTAAAGATGGCAGGGCTGCCAGCGTGTCTATGTGAACATTGTCATGGCTATTTTATGACCAAAAAAAAAATGGAATTTAAGACCAACCATTCATATCCGAAAATAGTTTCAGTTCGTTTTTAATTGTCATTCAATTGTCAGTTCTTTTTTATTTTGGAACAAAACGAAATAGTAAATGTGTCCCGTAAGATGACACACTGTTGGTCAGTTTGACTGTCAGTGAAACGAAAATCAGGTGTCGACTGCTAGCTGTTGAGTCGTGGTTGTTTACTCAGTATATTTCATTGTTATTGCCGTTTTCCTACGGTAATTCTGTGGAAGTTTGAGAAATTATTCATTCTGCAACATGACTTCATTCCGTCTTCGTGTTCGGATGAATTTTTGGCCGAGACATCCTATGGATTGGGGATTGTTTTTTATCACTTTGATCCTCATGCCGACTATTTACTTGTATGAAATGTTTACTGTGTATCCTAATGTGTGGAATTTTTGGCCAAGCTTTCACGACTTTATACCTTACGGAGGGTTCTTCGTTTTCTCCAATATTTTGACCAACTTTGTCGGTTTGATAGTTACAGACACTAGTGTACCGCAGGAGGTTATGTCAGCTTCCAACAAACCATCTCTGAAGTGGCAGTTCTGCAATGAATGTATCAGCTATGTACCTCCAAGATCATGGCATTGCAAATTTTGTAAATCATGTATATTGAAAAGGGATCATCACTGTTTATTCAGTGGCTGTTGTGTAGGGCACTTCAATTACCGCTTTTTCATAATGTTCTTAATATATGTATTTGTAGGGACACTGTATTCTGTCCTTAGTGATACGTTGTTTTTGATGGACAAAGTTGATTTTACTTCACCTTCAGTATTGTTAAAAATAGGATTCCCTGCTTTTGCATACCTGTCTGGCATGGAAACATTTGAAAATGAATGTTACATTCTCTTGTATATAATACACTGGGCATCTTTGGTTTTTGCATCTGTGATGTTGATTTTCCATGTTAAAATTTCTTTGAAAGGTCAGGTCACCCATGATGTTGCTGCACGTACCTTGAAATATGACTTTGGAAAACTCCAAAATCTCAAAGAAGTTATGGGCAATCGATGGTATATTGCATGGGCTTTCCCTTTCATTTCATCTCCCCTTCCTAGTAATGGAATAGAATGGGACTCTATAGATGATTGGAACTTGAAATGTCAGAAAGTTGCTCAAAAGAGCAAGTAGAATTGATTCATTTTGTTGCGTCAGAGCTACTGTTTATTTTATCATAGGTGTGGTCAGTGATATATCCTGTTGAGGCTTGTGTCTTTTCCATTTAAGAAACAGTAAGAAAAGGTGTGTACCTGTGTTAAGGTATATTTGTGAAATACTGGAATGGAAACAACCCATTTAAATACATTTGAAGACTGTTTTTACCTCATTATCTTAAGTCACGCTCTTGAATTATTGGTGTTCTAATGTACCATATTTTTTTTGTTTGAACTGTACATTGAACCTGTAAGATTTACTAAGCAAATGTCATGTCTCTGTCATTGAAGAGTATACCAAGAATTCAACATCTTTCTGCGTACTATTATTTTATGTTCTTGATTTTATATATGATCCATCCCTTGCATTCGAGTAGTTATTTTGGACCATCAATCTCTTTATGTGTACTAGTTTTTAGTAATTGCCTTTGCAGTATTCAAGGAGAACATGGTAATTTTGACCACTGAAGGATATTTTCTGTGCTTATTTGTTTTCCTTAAATAATACTGCTCATGACATTTGAACGACTATATTTAAACTACATGATTCGATGGCTGTGTTATGTGTTACTCATTAATTTGTTATGTTTTGTTTGAAAATTTATTTCTTATGTGATCGGTTGATGAACCCATATTTCATTAAATGTTTGACTTACCAATCTGTTTATTCGCTCTATCCTTGTATCTCTTTACTTCGTCATACAAGAATCTTTTTGTTTGTAACATTTTGTTGATTGTAGATTGTTGCCTCATTATTTGTAATGGACACTTTGATAAGAAATATCTTGCACAGAATCAATAGTGCTTACCATACTTTTTTCAGCTGAAACACATTCATTAATGTTCACAAATATTCAGCAATCCGAGAGAAAAAGTTTGAGCTGCGTTCCCGCCACACTACTCGAGATTTAAAACACAAATCGGATCAAGAGATAACTCATTGCTCCCACAGTGCACCAGACATAGTTTCCGTCCTTTTTTTTCTGGCCTGAATTCTAGGAGCCTTAGCAAGAAGTTGGCCCTTCCCTCTAGAAAAGGGGAAAGCAGTGAGGAATCATAGAAAGTTATGAGAGAAATTTTTCAAAAGAACGTCTATTTAGCAAGCCCCGCGACTGTCCTTACGATATTTGAGAATTCTGTTCATGTATATTGGTTTAAGGCTATATTTCCTCTTTCCTAAACCGACAACGTCAAAATTCGAAATCTCTACATAACAATTTTTTCTCAATTTTCTAAATTTCAGTCCTGAATTTCTTACTCTCTTCGATCTCGATCGTCACCTCGAAGCAGTAAATGACATCAGGTGGTGACCGGCGCCGCGCCCCTAGTAACAGAGAATCGTCATAGTGACGTCACTTTGGCGTCATATGACGTCCAAATAGCATCACTCTGACGTCATCTTGACGTCACAGGACGTCATTTTGATGTCACATGACGAATCTCTATTACTTGGTTGGGGCACTGGTTCGAGGAGGGCCGCGGTGGTGGGAGGCGCTGCGCTATAAGGAGGCTGCGACGGCCGCCTCTGGCTCAGTGAAAGCTCTCCGCGCCGCGCAGGAAGGACCGCGAAGGTACGCACGAGGTGCACGCCAGGCGCGCTGCTCGCTCTCAGGCAGAACAACTGAAGGTCTTCAAAGGACTTCCCTTCGCGTCCTTTAGGCTCCCGAGGTAGTCCTTCGGACGTCGTTTTCGCGTATTTTTTTTTTTTATCCCGTTTTGCCTCGGCAACACTGTCATATCCCGAGTGTAGATGTGTCGTAGTCTTCAGATCTGGCAGTGTTCTTCCGTGTTCAAGATACCAGTGATTGTGTGATTGAAGTGCAAACCAAACTCGACCCAAGAGTGTGCTCGTCAGTGTCAGTGTCACTTTGACATAATTATGACGTCATAGTGACGGACTGTCTTCCGTTGAGCTGTGTGTTTGGTGCGGCGCGCTGGGAGACACGGCCGCTCTCCTCTCCTCTCCTCCCCTGTGAGGTAACGCGTCGTAACGGCGAGCGGCGAGCCTTTCGGAGCTGAGCCGGTCTTGCGTCACCGTGGAGTAACAACAGTCTGGAGCCGAGCAGCGGGAGCAGCCGGCTCCATGGCGGACACTGCAGACAGCCCCGCTACCGCGTGCCTTGCACTCTACTCAACCTGTCTTCCTAACTAAAAGGCAAAAGAACTGTCGAAAAAGTTCAGCCATCAAAGGTCGATCAAAGGTGGACAGTGAGTAAAGTAACTTGAAAGCAGGGGCGAACCAGGCCGCGCGGTAGGCCCCAGTGCGAAAGGACGATATCGAAACGATGTCGATTCGACACCGATGTCGATGATTTGTCGTTTTACATGTCGCTTTCGACTCGAAAGTGGTCCTGAAAGCGACAGTTTGGCGACATTCGACATCGAATCGACATCGTTTCGATGTCGTCGAATTTTCCTTTCTCACTGGGCAGGCCGCGCGGTAGGCCGCAGGTCCTGGCAGGGTGGGAAGGGAAGGGTCGTCCTGGCATCCCGCAACCCGAGTGTGAACATCGTTGACAAACAAGAGGCTTTCCTTCCAGCTTCCAGGATTGCAGGCTGTGCTCGTCCATCCGCACACTGTCAATACCTAGGTTTCCTGTCAATAAAGCCTTATTAGTTCAGAATACGAATTCAGAAATTAGTTCATAGTATAAACTTTGCTTTATTGAGATGTCTATAAAATCGAAAGGTCCTTTAAGTTACTTCACCCGGTTAGGGATCCTAATTGTGAATCCTCACGGTACGTGGGGGGGGGGAGGGGGGGGGGTGTCACTTCGCGGGGCGCAGAATCAGGGTAGCAGGACAGCAGAGGCTGGGTGAGGTTAGGTCGCAGGGACTTTAAGACCCGTGTGACCTTGTTCTGGACCAGCCACTTTCTCCACATTGGAGCGGGGCAGGCTGCCACGCACTGCCACGCCATGCCTCACACTGTCCAGGCCTGATCCGTCGGCCCGGCAAGTATTACGACACGGTATACCGGATTCCCGGGTCTCTTCCGGTCGAGACACTGAACGGGAGGGGAGAGGAGGCATCATGAAAAGTGGGGCGCCCTGGTCTATCGGCTGACTTATGAGCGAGCAGCACACAAAGATGATTTCTGCCAGGCATGGTTTCTTAATAACTTCTAACAGTGTCGACGTTCTCCCGTGGTGTTTTCCGCAGATGTGGTTCCTTGTGGTGGCATTCTTCGCCATCACGGCGCTCCTGCTGTACCTGGACAGCAGGAAGCCGAGGGGCTTCCCTCCAGGTGAGTTGCTCGTCAGAGCACTTTGTCTGACAAATATTCTTGCTTTTATCGTCTCCTGCGATGAATTCGTGTCGTCTCTCACTGGTGTGTACATCGATGGCAGGCAGTCCTAATGCAAGCATGCTTTGTGGCTCGTTTCTTCGTCTCACTTCGGAAAGGGAATGTCCATAAATTACGTAAGGCTCTTAAGGGGGCAGCGGGTCTGAGCCTGCCTTTATGGTCCTATACCAAAAGCATGGTGAGGTTAGGTTATTCGCCTTACGAAGGGGGGGAGAAGGCCAAAAAGGGCCCAATTTTGTCTTACGTAATTTATCGACGACCTCAAAGAGGAAAGAGCGAGATTTGAACCCATGACTGGGACATCAGTTCGTGATGGCTGTCGATTCAAACACTGACCCATAGTCCCCGTGCTGCCCGCACTGACTTGAACTTGAACTTGAAGTGAGCCTTGTCTTGTCCCCGTGCAGGCCCTGACTGGCTGCCCATCCTGGGCTCCGCCAAGGAGCTGTCCCAGCTGCGGAAGGAGACGGGCTACCTGTACGTGGCGTGCGAGCAGCTGGCCAAGAAGTACGGCCCCGTGGTGGGGCTGCGCGTGGGCAAGGACCGGCAGGTGATCGTCAGCGGCTACGAGGCCATCAGGGAGATGTCCACCCGCGACGAGTTCGACGGCAAGCCCAGGGGACCTCTCTACGAGACCAGGACCTTCAACATGAGGAGAGGTACAACACTCTACAAATTTTTTCCTCTTTTGGGGAGCCCTTCCCAAGAAACAGAGGAGAAGTGAGACCAGTTTCGGAATTTCTGGGGGTCATTTTGAGAGCCATACCAAAATGATATCAGGACACTTCAAAATGCATTCCTACATAGTCCTACAAACGAGCCCCCAAAATTTTGAAACTGTTGTTAATTCACCCCTGTTTCTGGATAAGGGCTCCCCAAATCTTTTTTTTTTCTTGCTGTTAAGGGGTCGCGTGTTTAACATCAACATTGGCGGGGGTGCGCACAGCGAGTTTGAGTGACTTTATTCGAAGCTTCTGCCGCTTTGAACTCGAAGCTTCCTTGATCCCTCCGATTCGAAGCAATAATGGTGCACTGCGCATGCGCAGTTACCACCTCCGCGTGAGCGCCATATGTGGACGAACCAAGCACTGGTTAGGTTATGTTGCTTTGTTATCCGCTCGCATCTGGCTCGAAAGGCACCAACAGGCCAACTGCTTGGTGCTGGCCTAAGTCCACGATGTAACTGCACCAAGACAAATGATTATTATCCACATGTAAGTATATATATGTTTAGTGTGGCCGTTTAAAGTCTTGAGCTGAGCACGTCCGATTTGCTTCGATTCTAAGGGATTCACAAAGCTTCGAGTGGGAGCTTCGAATCAAGTCGCTCAAACTCGCTGTGCGAACTCTACCTCGGGACGTCCCGCCCCGCACTATGATTATATGATTATATGATTCCCTCACTCCCTGCCCCGCTCCCGGCTACCCCAGCTCTAGCTCTACCTCGGGACGCCCCGCCCCGCACTATGATTATATGATTATATGATTCCCTCACTCCCTGCC
>CABIKL010003736.1:0-10539 GCA_902196195.1 Aptinothrips rufus | reverse complement strand
TAGTCAACGTGTTTACATTTCAATCGGATCCCTTTGAAAGACTTGTTTTGCCCGCGCCACGCGCCCTGCTCGTCCCCCCCCCCCCCCCTCATACCCCTAACCATACGTGCTCTCCGGGCTGAGATGAGGATTACCAACCCTCACCCCATGCAAGGGATGAGTCACTAAAGGTGATCTGAATACTACTCACCAGTAGCAATTGATGGTTCTTGAAACTCCCAAACCAAAGCTGCCAGTAGTCTGCCTGTCCCCTTGCTGTTATGTCCTTGCTAAGAGTTCTAAAGTCTCTAGGTTTTGGATGATGGAGGGTAATAGAGTAACTTATTAACTTCAACTTGATCGTATTTATTCCGAAGGAGGACTGGTTCATACAGACAGGAAACTCAATACTCTTACATACTACCAACTTTACTTGGGTGGCCACCAACCTTAGAACAGGACACTTGCCCCTGCATGGGCCTGCCCTGCTGACTGTCCTACTCATTGCCCACGCTCTGACACGTGGCCGACACGTGGCCCGATAAAGTGCGAAGGTTAGAACTGGCTGGGCCGAGGGCTGAGCAGTTTCGCGACCCCCGCCCCGCCGCCCCACCTCCTAATGGAGCGGTCACACCTTACGTAAGTTTCTAAAGGGCACATTTTCAATGGTTATAGCTCGTTGCCTTCAGTCCAATGGAAGTCATAGAAGACTGGAAGTCCGGTCGACATGTATATTTAGTCTTGCAGGGCCTTGAGGAGCGGTGACCATACGTGAAGGCGACCTCGACACGAGTGACACAAGTTGCCTCATCCTGTGACCAAGCAACCACGAGGCGGCGCAAACCGCGTTGTGTTGGTGCGACCTATTGTAAGCAAGCAGCACGCGCATCTTAGTCAACGTGTTTACATTTCAATCGGATCCCTTTGAAAGACTTGTTTTGCCCGCGCCACGCGCCCTGCTCGTCCCCGCCCCCCTTTTCCGCCCCCCATTCTGTTCCGCCCCTGCCCACCCCTCCAGCCCCACCCCCTCCCCGCTCCCCGCCCCAGTCGCGACCGCACAGCACCGCGGGACGCGCATAGTAATTACATATCAAATTCTTCAAGGTTACGTGACTTAACTTACTTTGCAACAAGGACATGTTTGGGAGGGCCACGTGGCCCGGCCGCTAGAGGGAGAGGGAGAAATGAATACTCTGCGTTTAGGAAAATATGCAGTCCCGCTGTTCGAACCCGCACTGTAGAAAAAAAAACCGCATGCTTCTGGGAGCCTTTCCTGAACAAAAAGCAGGTGAAAAGTAACACGAGTTTCGGAATTTTTAGGGGTCATTTTGAGCGAGCTACATTAAAATGATCAGGGCACTCTAAGTGCTTGACATCACTCACATAGCGAGACTTTGAGAAGAGGACGGAGCACATTACCTCTATGAGTGGAATATATTCATGTTGTTGTTTTGAGCGTCGTGTCGGACTGAGAGCTGATTGAGGGCCTCTAGGGGGAATTAGCACACTGGCCGGCCAGACCGAACTACACACAACAAATGGATACCCGGATGGCTTCAAGACGATCGTCACCCAACTTATTTATTAGCAGCGCCCAGAGCCATCCGGCAGTAACCAGTTCTTTAGCCGAGCCGAGTACTGAGAATATAAATGTCGTGCGGCCGAAATAAGTCAAAATAATGCCCCGAAATGTGTCGCATACCGAACCAGTCGGCGATAGGACAGTTCATTTAGTGAGTGATTCCGATTAAAAAGTCTGGCAAATATTCGGTAATCGTACCGTTCCGGCGGGCGATCCGCATTGTCTCCCCAATAAGGCACTTCCCCGGCAGTGATTGTTGTCCGTGCGACATGCAGCAGCGGCTGCTATTGTTGGCACCTCACCCGGCAGAACCACCCCGAGTGCTTAGCCCTCCCCCCGCCCCGCCCCGCCACGCCACGCCACCTTTCCATCCCTCTTCCGCCCCTTCTATTTCCGTGAACGTCTCTTCCGGGATCACTGATCTGATTGGACTGATGCGGACCAATGGGATACGACCCTCTCTTAGCTGGAAAAGGGTGGCAGGAGCGAAAGAGAAGTCAAGAGAAAGTGGCTGTGAAGAAACACAGAAGATTCCAGCGGTGCCATCGCACACCACCATGAAAGGACTTCTATATCTTTGACGATCGATTTTTTTTTACTCACTCTACGAAAGTTGAGCTAACGCCGAAGAGAAGGACTGAATTTGGCATAAAAAAACATGGAGGCTTTCCTAGAGACTACCAGGAGATTACTCATAGTCCATATGCTTAACAAGCCAGTCAAGTCAAGCTAAAGCTATAGCTATAGATAGCTAGTGCAGTGATTGAGGTCGCAAGTCCTAAAGATAGGAGGGGGGCGGGGGGCGCCGACCGCTCTGGTGGGGAGTTGGCAGGGGAGAAAGAAGGGTCATGGTCACGGGGGTAAAACAGAGACAACAGGTAAAAGAACCTCGAAACCTACTATACCTGTGGTCTTTATGCATGCGGTTTACTAGCCCATACTAATCTCCGGCGTATTGTATTTTCTGTTTTTCAGACGCGGGCAGGGGACTGCATCGCGTGCCTGATGTTGGTCATCCTGTTAGAGGGCGGCAGCCATGCTCGTAAGTTATACCCAACGTAACTTATCCCTAATCTTTAATTCTGCAGCCTGTCAAGAACGTGTGTCCGCTGGCCAAATCATTAACTGGTGTATTGCTCGCTATATCTTGCTGTGCATACGTGCTTGAAGGTCATTGCAGGACAGTGAATGTGCTAACGATTCGAGCATTTCGAGCCAGGGGGGAGCCGCAGGTGGTGCTCACGTGTTTCAAGTGTCAGTTTGACCAGTGAAAGCCAAGAACTTTACCATATTTTAAACTATTTTGTTGTTGTGAGGAGCGATACGGGGGGGGGGGGGGGGGGGGGGGGGGAGCTTCCTCCAGCAGATCTAAATGTATCCGGTGTCCAATCCCTGTCCTAAGGTAGTACAGACGTGGGAAGACAAGTCGACTCATTATTTCTATTACATCGAAATTTTCATATTCAATAAACATGTCACAACAATGATAATAGCCAGAATAATGGAGACACCGGTTCCAAGATGTTTATGATGAACGCATCGCTGTTGTCCACGAATTGTTTTCGACTAGTTCCGCAACAGTCAGTGTGGGATTAATTGGCTGAGTTTCCAATAAGACAAAACTAAACAATCGTTGCACGAAAAACTCGGCCCCTGACACGCGCCCGACTGGACTGTACTGCAAGGACTGAAAGGACGTAAATGAAATGCATGTAGATGCAAGAAGGATACTGTGAATATTTTTTTTTAACAACGGAAATTACAACAGGGTATCGATATGTGGATGTATTTTTCAATGAAAATTTAAATTTCTGCCTCTATCGTTCTCATTTTTTTAATCGTTGAGTTTTGGCGTAACTGAAGTCTCGTGATATAGGTAATTAACCCGCATGTGATTAAAAGAAAAGCGTAAGTGTTAAAAGTGTAATGATCAGAGAGAATGATTATTACATGAATATTACAAAGTATAACTCACGACATCATAAACCAATTTTAGTACATTCACATCGTTCCTGTAATGGTGGCAACTTGATGCGCGGTGAAAACGAACGAGAAGGCGAGAAGGCGCAGCTGAACGATTGTTGATTCTTTAGTGTTGAGACAATTAGCTTGAATCCTTGGGGAAGGAAAATGACTTTAAGTACGATTCAGAGAGGAAATTATTTGGTGTTGAAGAGGAAATTAAGCGAAAGTGAACGTGCAAACAATGAACATAATGTCACCAAAGTATTGCGGAGAAATAATGCGTCTGAGCATTCGTACGCTGTTTTGGGTCCAGAGACAGTAAACGAGGAAGACGAGAGTGCCGGCTATAAAAATTGCTAAACATTCTGCATTGCTTTGAAAAGAAAACTGACACATGCTTTTCAAACTTTAATACATACAGAAAAACAAACATGTAGACACGAAAAATATGTTACTCTACACTGTCATTTCACAGAAGCGCTCAGCCTTAGAAGGCCTTGCCTTGAGCTAGTTTAAAGAGCAACCAAGCTCAATTATGACTTAAGTTTAAGTTGCTTATTACGCTTGTCATTTACCTACATCACAATACGAAACATCAACGCCTTGCTTTTGTCGAAGGTAACGCTGTGCGCCTATTGTTAAATTTTCCCGCTCTAACGTCTTTTGTTATCTGTTGCTTCGCGTAGAGGCTCAGCAGCGCGGTCGCGGTGGGTGGCGGGCGAACTAAAAATTTCAGTTTTACCGCTTCTTGCTGGAGATTTGAATCCTTCGCAATGCTTTGATTTTGATTCACGCACGCTGATGCATTCACGTCAGGTATATTAAAGATAAAACAAAGCATCTATATTATTCATTTTATTTGGCAATTTTATTGCTTAGTGCGATATTTTATACTGTAATTGACAGAAATGTCATGAAGTCGAGGTTAGGTTTATTTGTTATTTCGTTTGTTTACATATTTATTTTTACTTTTTTAGATTAACTTTCACAATTTGTGCAGTGACTATGGCTGATAGAAATAATGGAACTGGGGAAGTATCAACTAAGGAATTTCAGCGCAAACTTTTTGATTGGTAAGAATAGCACCATAATTTTCATGTTTTAAAAATGGCCAAGTCTCCTAAATCCTAATTTTGTAGCTAATTGGCCTATTAAAAGTCTGGTTTTATTTTTCTTTCAAGGCAATGAGTTATTTTTTCTAATTTGTTCTCTCTTCTTTCTGTAGGTTTGATAAACGTGGACTTCTGTCTGAATTGAGAGCGTTTATGCGGCATCGGATGATATCCGCCTTGTATGGATCTGAGAGCCCTTGCCCAGCACCCCATTTCTCCACTAGTGCGTCTCTATCTCCAACCCTTCAGGTAGAATATTTTCACAGATAGAAACTTATGTCAATGCAATTTTATTTCAGAGCAGCTTTGTTACACCAACAGTAATACTTTTTCTCTTGGTCTCATTCAGGCATTTCTGTTGCTAGTCGCTGAGTTTTTGGTTCAACAAGAATATCATTATACCATGTCTGTAATGGTTGCTGAAGTCCCCATCCTGGCATCCTTTCCAAAATTTTCGAAATATGTTTCGTACATGTCACATACTGATCCAGCTTCTGTTCAGAAAGGCAGTGACTTCCCGAGGTACACTGAAAAAGATGTCTTGGTATGAAGATATATAGTTTTGATGTTCTCCTACATTCAATTGTATGTGATGATATCATACTAAATTTTCCATCTCTTTCTGCCCCTTTTTTTTTTACAGGAAATTTTGGATGTTTTTGGATTGAGATTATCATCTGAAAGCACTAAGCATATACTAAGACTATACTTAAATAATAGTGCAAGGGAATCATTGCTTGCATGTGTTGTAACTGCCTTATCTGCAATAGTGCAACACTGCACTGAAGGGGATACCAAAAATAACTTATCATCTCAATCATCAGACAAAAAGACTTCCGATTTATTTCAATCGACTCAATGGGTGGAGGAGATAAGACTTGTACTGCTGAGGGCCCAACTGTCATCAGTACAATTGCAGCAGGTGGAAGACCTCCTTCGCAAGTATGAATATTTTGTCGAATTAATTTTTGGATACTATGACTGTAGCTTAAAAGAAAATGTAGCTCAAAACGTGAGCATTTTATTCTGAGATAAACATGACTTCATTCATATTCTGTCTCTCTTTATATTTCACGGCAATCCAGACTTCATGCTGATACAGCGGACAGAGTACGTCGGGAGGAAAAAGAGAAGTATTCTAATTTGCTGCATATTCGAGAACAGGAAATAGTGGTGAGTTGACTGCACATCTGTCTTGCTATTGTTGCAGTTGTTCTTGCAAATGACAATTCATTTCCGAAATTGATATCCGTCAGATATGTTGTTAAACTAAAAGTGGATATCTTTTTAGGCTGACTCAGTACGACGGGAGGAGAAATTGAGAGCTCAGATGCAGGAAGCTGAAGAAGATCTTCGGGTAAAACAGGCTCACTTAGAGCAAGTAACAACTCAACTTAGACAGCAACATGATGAAGTGCTCAATCGATTGAATAGAGTTCAGGTGTGTTCAGTTGTGAAATATTTATTCAATATTTGTACAGTTCTCTTAATATTTTAATCTTTTATCTTGGTTTTGTTTTAGAGGCATGCAGATGAAATTCAGAGACAAGAAAGTGAGCTGAAACAAAAGGAAGAAGCATTAGAGAGGAAAAAGGCAGTGTAGGTTTTTATTATTTCATCTAAATTTATCATCTATCTTCTTTTGAATAATGTAAGATTTTTATTTCTTCCAGCATTGAAGAAGAGCATGAAACATTGGCTGGGTTGCGAGCTGAATTACAGGAAGCTGCACATTCTCTAAGACAGGAACATTCTGATAACAAAACTCTGCTAGAGTTGAACCGTTTACAAGAAAGATCCTTGCTTCTTGAGATGGAACTGAAAGAGACCAAAAGTCAGTTGCTTGCCTCTTCTATCGTCCGTGTATGTATCTTGGTGTTTCTTTTCTTTTTTGTGATAAGAAAGTTTTAGGTCTTTAGTACTGGTTTGAAGTTGTTGCAAGATGCGGCTGTTTTAATATTCTCAAATTTATCAGACTGAAATAGGAGTTCAAGCTACAGAGGAGGGTGTTCCACATGAGAATCTTCCAGAAGATGATAATGTATCTCATCAGAAATCTTCCAGCAGCTCTATTAGTTCTGGCAACTCTCATTCAAAAGTAAGCTTTAAATTGTGGATTATTCATGTTTATTGCCATTTCTCCGTTATTAAATTTGTTCACTTTCAGGCCAAAGCCAATACTGCACAAAAAGCAAAAAATAATCAAGTGACACTTTTGAAAAAAGTTCTTTGCCGTGTTCAACAAGAAAATACAGAGCTAAGGGCCAATGCAGCTCAGCAGAGAAGAAGAATAGATGAGTTAACATCAAGAGCTGCGCAGCTTGCAGCACATATTGCAGATCAGGCACAGTTTGAGAATATTGCTTCTGGTACAGTTGATATTTTATCTGAGTCAGGAGCACTTTTACAACTATGTTTTTAAGAGATTAAACTTTTAAGTGAAATTTCAATCCGTTTTCTCTCTTTTTTTTCCAGAGGCGCAAGGCAGTCAGCAGCATTCACCGCCAGCTCCCCCACTTCCTCCGCGCCATGTTCGTCTTGGAGGTCACATTGCAGCCAGAGATCTAAACCACATTGCTGCCCAACACTCACCAGTGACAGCTGCTCATTCAACTCGCCTGCAAGGAAGAGAATGGCGTAGAAAACCTACGAAACGCGTAATCCAGCACTCAGGAACTAGTATGAGGTAATGAACTCTTATCTCATGTTTTATTTTCTCTGGCATCTCAAATACATTGTTACACTCATTTTGTTTGCTTTTTCAAGCTCTGAGGATTCTCCAACTGAAGAAGTCTTAAGAGAGGCAAGAAATCGTTTGAGGAGATTGGAGGAGGAGAGTGAGGCTGTAGATCGCAGTTACAAAGACTTTCGTGCAAGACAGGCTGATAATTTAGCTTCAACTCCGACAATACTGTTTGTTCCAACTCAACATACTTCAGCAGAATCTATATTGGTAATTAATACACAATGAATTAGGATTTTAGTTTTTATGTCTTATTTTCCCATTTATTTGTGTACTGAATAATCTAGATAAATCTGTCAATTTAAAAAAAATATAATAATTTACAGAGCCAAACTTCTAAGGAAGTTCATGCTTCACGTGTTCAGGAACCAGCTGTGCCGTCCGTGATGCGTTCCACTCCTCTTTCCTCCCCTAAGGCAGCTCTGCGGTCTTCAGCATTTGCACCATCACTGTATTCTGGACAGACAACTTCCACAGGTTTTCCTTCAAATTCTCTCATCTTACCGCGATCTCAGTTTATATATCCAGAGTGTCAATACCTAACACGGCCTCGGACTGATAACTCTTTAATACTGTCTGAATCTTTAACATACAGACCATCGGTTTTAAGAAGACCCATCAATAGATTTAGAAATTTCCTTGCAAACAATTTGGTGAAAGAGTACTCAACAAAAGATGAAGGTACGCAATCAGGAAATGTTGAGGTCTGTCTGGAATCTAATGAACCCGTGCACTCAGCCGCTTCAGTGAGTCCCGCCCATCAAGAACCTGCTTGTTCAGGTATCTCAAGCACTGCTTTAGGGTTGCAGAAAATGAGTTTGAGATCGCCAGCTAAAACACGTGTGGATAGTGATTCAGTGAAAGTGAAAACATCTGTCAGTAAGTTCCAGTCACATCCAGACAACCTCCTCCAAGGAGAGGAATCCTTTGGCCTCAAAGATTCTCCGGAAACGATAGCTCAATTTCCCTTTCCAAGCGAAAATATGGATGAGAGTCATAAGAAAATCCAGCATACTGCAACCAAGAGAGAGATTGTGCCTCAGCCACCAGAACGCAACCAATCTTTATCTTCTTCAAATATTGATAATGCTGAGGATAATCAGCTCTTCCGTTCACATCATGAAGCAAATCAGCAACCCTCTTATCAGCAGCCTGTTTCATTAGCTGCAGTAAGTCAAATGGAAAGTGCTCAACATAGCTTTGAAAAGCCAGCTGTCAAGTCTAATGTGATTGATGCAACATTAAATGAGATTTCTACCTTTTCATCATCTCCAGGCCATTCTGTAGTCAATGAAAAGAACAGAACAATAACTTCTTTGAAAGAAATAGCTTCTCAATCAGAGAGTGAAAGCAATGCAAAATCTCATTCAGCTTCCCGAATTCCTTCTGGAGGAGGAAAGAATCTCATTGATTCCAAACTTTTCCCACTAAATTTTACAGAATCACCAAAGATTCAGAATGAAGGTACAACTTCGATGGGGGAAAATCAGTTATTAAATACATCTCTGTCCAGTATTGAGAATACTGACCAACAATTGTCTGCTGGCAAAAAGAGTGATGAGGATGATGACTTTTGGTAAAAACCGTTAAATATGCTTGCTTCAAATACCTATTTTTGACCGTGGTGATTTCTGTCAGAGTCTCAGTTTGTCTCCTAAATCTTTCACCGCAGCACAGTTACTGGTATTGCTCCGCTAATTTTTTTTGAGCAATTGACGTGTATTATGTGTATTATTAAGCCCTGGAGGTTTATATTTATAGTTTGTATTTTTTCAGAAAAATCAATTACTCCTATGTAATATTAAAGGTTATTTTTATATTCCATGATAGTTTTAATAGTTAAACAGTGCAATTATGTAGATCATGTTTTAGTGCAGATATTGTTATTTTGTGATTGGGATTTGCCTTATTTGTTGATTGTCTTTAATCATTAAGAAAGTGAATTTGCTACAAGTATGTGATGCACATAAATGTTGAAGCTATTATCTATCTTTTATCTACCGTCTGTGATGTTATATTTTAACTTACATGACTTCTTCATTCTTCAAAAAAAAAAAATTTAAAAAAGAAAGATATTGTAGAATTGATGTGTTTTATAAGCCTTTGCACATTTGAGTTTGATTTCTATGCACAAATAGAGGTGTGCAGGCAGTAATCGGTGACGGCCAGGCCGAGCAGGTCCCGATCTCTACCATACTCCACTGTGTTCTAGTCTAGTAGTGTCTTATGTGAATCTTTATTTTTTCATTTAGTCTTATCTTACTTTTTTACAAACCATGTTAATTTTCCCTCCAAAATCATTTTTGTTTACCCTGTAATTGCACCTTCAAAAAAGAATATGGAACATGAATCAAAACAATAAATAAAGATTGTTCAACACAGAGGTTGTACTTTATTCAAGATTGAAAATACAAGAAAATGGCACACTTCTGACCTCGCTTACACTTACAAATTTCACTAATAGATAATTCCAAAATACTCAATTTACGAAGGATTTACCTAAAAAAAGTACTCATATAAGTATACAATGGTTTTCTAAGGACACAAAATCATAAAAAAAATTAACAGGACAGTGCCCCAAGTTACAAATTTTGTCTTTGGCTAAATTACTGGTAGAGAAGTCTGTCCAAACAAATAATAACTCTTGACTATTCTTCTATTTACATCAGTACATTGAAACTTATGTTAATAATGTTTCGTACAAATTTAATCATGCTGGGCATATGGAGTTGATTAGGTTTCGCACGTTTTGATCTAATGGAATCTGAGGGACCTCACTTGAACTGGTTTGATTGTAACAATTCATAAAAAGAAAATGACGAAAAATATCTAAAAAGCAAAGCTCCCAGATATAGAAATTTTACATTTTTTTTAAAATGTAGAAAGAAAAATTTTCATTAACAATTCCAATCTATCCCAAAATTATTCTGTATGTAAGAAGGAAACAAAGGTTCTCACACCTTATTTGGTCTGCATAAATTTGACATTTGCGAACTTACTTCCAAACAGCAACAGTTAGCATAGACAAAACTTTATAGATCAAAAGTGCGCTCAGGCATTTCATTTAGGTGCAGCAAGCTCGGGGGCGCCCCTATTGTTCGACGCGATACTGTTCGAAAAAATAAATACGCTGTTTTTTATGTGTTATCGCCAATTCC
>CABIKL010003735.1:0-10539 GCA_902196195.1 Aptinothrips rufus | reverse complement strand
CGAAGGGGGATGAGGAGGTCACCAAGGTGCATATAATAAGATCGTGCGATCCTGAAGGAGCAGCGCGTGGTCAGGTGGGCCTGATCGGGAGGCCGGGTCGGGCAGGGCCGGTTAGGGTCGGGCAGGGCCGGGTACGGCCGGACCAGGCAACGCCAGGCGGCGAGCCGGGCGGAGCTAGAGAAAAGAAAGGACGAGCGGGGAATTCAAAAGTACAACAATCGAGGGCAAACGAATGAAATGCGATTGAACAAAATCGTAAAATGATTTAATCAAACAGGGAAAAGGCGGTCGGGAAAGCAAAATGTGAGTTGGGTGACAAAGTAATGGACAAAAAGTCGTATTAGACGTTAGAAGTTTGCTCTTGGTGATTAAAACGCGAGACTGGAGGAACACAACTTGGTAGCATTGTGTAAACCGAAGGGGTTGTGAGGTGTGTTGCCATCGGGAGGCGGGGCGACGGGCGATGGAGGTGGGGGCAGAGGCCTCGGGGGCTCGGGGCTGCCGCTGCTTTGGGTGGCGGGTGACCTGGGCGTCGTTCCAGGGTTGGCCTCGGGGCTGCTGCTGCTGTGGGTGCCCTGGGTAGTGTTGCCGGCGCCAAGCCACGCTAGTCCTGCGGGACGCGCTGGGTTTGGACACTGCGCGGTGCTGCTGCAGGGGCCTGCGAGGCGACCGCCTGGGTCCGGACCTGCGGAGGCCGGCCGACTCCGATGCGGCGCGCCGCAAGAGCTCGATCACCTGACGAGCGTCGGGGCAGGCCGCCGCCGCCGGACGGGAAGACGAAAGAGTGCTGCTTGGCGCGTCGTGGGTGTCGGGCGGAGCTGCTCGATTTGGATACGGAGCTGGCCGAGGAGGCCCGCGGTGCTCGCGGGTGTGAGCGGCTCGGCTGCTGTGGCGAGGAGGTCGCCTGGCAGCCGCAGCGGCTCGCCGTAGACTAGCTCAGCTGCGCTCGCCTTAAGGTCGTGCTTGAGGCTGGTTCGGCGGAGGCCCAGCATGACCCAGGCAGGGCAAAATTCTTAAGAAAACAACAGCAACTCTGTTCGAGTTTTCCCGCGTAATTTTGAATACCTCTATTTTTGCTTTTATGCTTTTCAAATCCTGTGTTAGCTCATCCGTCTCGTCATCTGGCATATCTGTTTTTTCTACATCGTCGTCTACTGTTATTCTATGAGATCCACCTCATCGCCTTCTGTACGCGAACTTAGCAGGACCGAAAAGGACATTCTGCACAGCTTGCTGTTCAAACTGTTGCGGCGAATGTTGTCGTTGGTCGTAGTCTGTTCGTTCGTTTTGTTGTTGTTGGTGGGACTGCGTCTGTCGTCGTCGTTCTTGTTGCTGTAGATGCTCTAGTTTTGCTTGTTCAGCCTGTCGATCCACCAGCTGCAGCTGTTGTTGTTGCTATCCTTATTTTGATAGTGGCTGCAGGTGAGCATGCCGATGTTGTTGTAACTAGTCTTCTGATAGTCCTGGCTGTCGCTTTTCGTACTGAAGTATGTTTAGTTGTGGCCTCAGGTCTCTGTTTTCTTTCTCCAACGCAAATATTTGTTGTTGGCGTTGTTGTGATGTCTCTATTTGTTTTTGTCGCCATTCAATTTCAAGAGAAAGTAGTTTCTTTTGACACTCGGAGTTCTGTTGTCGCAGTTCAAAACGTTCTCTTTGGTCGTGCTGGTCTTTCTGGCTGTGTTATGTTGACTCTGTCACTGCTCGTCATCCGAGGCTGGTCAGAAAAATTATGCAAGACGAGGGCAGTTCACGCTTCATTGGCAACTCGATTGGCTTGGCTTTGCTTGGACCGTAACCAAGTCGCCC
Source organism: Aptinothrips rufus (assembly GCA_902196195.1). Taxonomy (NCBI): domain Eukaryota; kingdom Metazoa; phylum Arthropoda; class Insecta; order Thysanoptera; family Thripidae; genus Aptinothrips; species Aptinothrips rufus. Next base: position 8,733 of record CABIKL010003735.1, on the reverse strand, counting down.
ACGAAGGAGTGGATGTGTACCGCTTAAACTGTTAATCAGGCCATTGTGATACCTAACTGTGACAATATAAAAAGAAAGCGTTACGATTTTCCACTTTCGAAAAAAGTTAGAACAGTACGTGATATTTCAAAAATTCATAAAACACGGTCGACATCCACTCCCCGCAGAGGCAAAGCAGACTCGCTGTAATTAGAGGCTGACACCTCTTGCGAGCGGTGCACGTGGACACTGTCAGCAGGGAGATTTAGAAAACCCTGGCCCTAGTTATAAACAATTCGTCTGTCCCTGCTACAACACAGTTCGAACAGAATTACGCCACCCCTGTGGTAACGGAACGTCCCCCACCCTTTCCCCTCCCCTCTATCTCCCTCTATCACCCAGTCAAAATGGTAGGCAACGCCTGGCTGCAGCTACGGCAAACATCTTACAGGCCGTTGCCTACGAGGAGAAAATGTCTTCGATCGTACAGCTTAGCAGGAAGAGCATTGAAAATTAAAAATGGCAGGCCAGGACCCAAAAGAAATAGAAGTACAACGAACTTCACCCGGGTCCCGACAGCCCCCTTCTCTCCCCTCCATTCCCCGTAAACCGACAGGAACATCCAGACATTCTGCAAGTAGTCGTGGAGACCGCTGTGGCGATAAAGTGGACGACACCGGAGAAGTGCAGGGGAGTATGTGCTGACCATATCTCCTCAGAACACTATGTGCACCGTAAGTGTCCTCGCAGCAGCGGTATGACACGAATATCAAGCTGTCCCCAGCCCGCAGCCTGTGTGTTGTTTTCCGTGTGTGAGCTGTGCGGCGCCCCTCGGGTCTGCATGGCGCGCTGCAGCCGGCCTCTTGCGTAACACACCATGCAAACGACCAGTGACGTAGCGATGAGTCTTACCGGCGAGAGAGCGAGATGGAGGCACGCAAAAGCAAGGATACGACATGTGATTCTAAATCAGTACCACAGGCCTTTGCGCCCCTCCTTGAAGAGGAGGCCCAGAACAGTAGGGCTGAATTAGGTTTAAACAGGGGTAGACTTGCATTTAGATTCATGCCGTTTTAAATTAAACTTGCTACCGAGGATTTCTGATGAACAAAACTGGCAAACATTGAGGCTTTTGGAAACAGGGTTTTTCTGTCTACTCAATTTGAAATTTTCAAGTGCTACATTTAAATTAGGTCCAGAATGTTCAGCCTTTATATGGTTAACGACCAGGGTTTCAAACTTTTTGCCATAATTGAAAGATCGAAATGAACACAGCGGGCAGTTGGGCAAACCAATGGAATTTGACACTTTCTTAATAGGAATTTGAAGTGGTCGTCCACGCTTACTGTAGGATACAAAGGCAGGCTGGCTTGAAATGAAGCCACCGTAGGTTCTGAAATGAGTATCAGGTACCACGGAGGAAACATCACGACTTAGGTACTTATCTAAGAGTAGACGAGGAGTACCTAGATTTTTCAAGACCCGTTGCAGGATGTTTTTCGGGAAGACAGAATTGCTGAAAAAAAGAAAAGAGGAGGCTTTAGAATACAACATAACGAGTTAAGTAAAAAATCAGAGAATAAAACTTACAATGAACATTTGCAGGGCGTTGGAGAAGTGATGCCAGACTTGATCCAGCACTGGGAGGCAACCTGAACGGCTTGCGTTACAGAGAAGCCTAGACTCACGCCCCAATGTAAATTATTAGCAAATCCGTAGATAACGTCACCTGGCCGCTGGATGATCTATCGAAAAATGAATTTGACAAAATTTCACTTAAACTAAAACTTTAATTTATATGGAGAATATTTACCACATAAACAGGGATTCCTTTGGAGACTACATAACGAGGATCAAGCCAGAATTGGGAGTGAGCAAGAGGATTAAGACACTCGAAGCTGGGCAGACGCATATCCAAGAGTAATCCTCTGAACTTGTGTTGAAACGGGGCTGGAACAATAAACCTACAAAATTCCATTAGTATGAATTACAATTTTTTAAGCCAAAGAAATAAAGGTGCTTACCACAGTTTCGGGGCTCCAAATAAATGGTCATTTACAAAGTGAAAGGACCAAGGTTGGTGGTGAATACAGAACAAACTACCCATTTCAGACATGTAAGTCCTGGGAATTCTAATTTGGTTCAAGTCTGGATAAAAACAGTTCAAATTAGTGTTCATAGAGTGTATAGAAATGTGACAGACCGGCTGTAGAGTAGCGGCTGCCATATAACATATACGCTTGGAGTTGTCAGACAATATAGCCACGATAGCGTCCAGAAGGGCATTCATATGGTTTCCAGCAAAAGGGAGTGTCCTGTAACAGTAATAGCAATTAATACGAAGAAAAGTGAACTAAAAGTCAATAGATGAAACCGTTTAAACTCACGACAAATTGTCTTCAGTGGAAGAAAAGCTTTTAGCTAACACATCGCCAATGAATTGAGATTTGGCGTTTTCTGGAGGCGAACCGGTAGAAATGATGAAAACGTCAGAATGGACCTCTCTATCGTGGCAAAAGGGATCGAAAACAGTTCTGTCTAACGCGTTAGATTGCAAATACTTAGGAAATAGATCCGCGAAGGAAGCAGATCTTTCCATCTGGGTCTTGTCATCGAATCTTCCCTGAAAAAGGAAATAAATAACTTACAAAATTGTTAGTGCAAAATTAAAAAAAAAATTGTAAAATTACTGACCACAAAAATGCCCCGCAAGACGCAGAAGTCATGTTCTTGGCTTCTTCATCGAACAGCCGCCCAGGATCTTCATACGAGGCTCGGTCCAAAACGATGGAAGGAGGAATCACGGACATGCGAGCTGACATGGTTAGCCCCTGAAATGATAAAAGGTAGATTAGCATGGGATGTTTTCGAGCTGTGCACCAGGGTGATGGTCCGATCTCTTTTAAAATGCGTTAAATTACTGGAACTTAACGTCTGCAGGATGCAACACCAAAAAATCAAAAAAAAAAAAGTATTTAATTAATAATTTTTTGGGTTTTCGGTCGATAACTGGAAAAAGGGAGACTTTTTTCGAAAACTGAATAGGGGAATCATTCGGGGCGGAGAAGAAGAGAAATGGTTATTGAGTGATTGAACATGATACAATTGAACGTTACCGAGATAAAGCTCCATGTTCAAAACTACCCCTAAATGGAGGAACATTTTTTTTTGGAGAAAATTGAGTAAAAATAGATTCATCTGGAGTTCATGAACTTGAAACTGGCCGCAATGACTTGCATAAATTTTTCTGAAATAACCAACCCTTAATTGAAGGGATGATTTCGTTAAAAACCATATGGGCGTGTAAGGGAAGTATATGGAAACAACAAAAACTCTGTTCGATTTCTTCCCCGTAATTTTGAATTCCTCTATGTTTGCTTGCATCGAAACTCTGTTCCTTCACGCCGAGGCTCGCCGTATCTTCCCTGATTACGGAGAATATCTGCTCGAAGAACCGATCGATCTCCTCCTGATCGGTCCTTCGCTGGGCAGCATTGGCATCGAGTTGTGGAATGGTTTGCTGCAAACTTAGGAGGAGCGAAAAGGACGCTCTGCACAGCTTGCTGTTCAAACTGTTGCGGCGAATGCTGTTGTTGTTCGTGGTCTGTTCGTTCGTTTTGTTGTTGTTGTTGGTGGGACTGCGTTTGTCGTCGTCGTTCTTGTTGCTGTAGATGCTCTTGTTTTTCCTGTTCAGCCTGTCGAGCCAGCAGCTGCAGCTGTTATTGTTGCGATCCTTCTTTTGCTAGTGGCTGCAGGTAAACATGTTGATGTTGTTGTAACTAGTCTTGCGATAGTCCTGGTTGTTGTTTTCCGTACTGCAGTATGTTTAGTTGTGTCCTCAGGTCTCTGTTTTCTTTCTCCAACGCAAATATTTGTTGTTGGTGTTGTTGTGATGTCTCTATTTCTTTTTGTCGCCATTCAGTTTCAAGAGAAAGTAATTTCTTTTGACACTCGAAGTTCTGTTGTCGCAGTTCAAACGTTCTCTTTGCGGCTGTTGAGCAGATAGATACACAACGATGCTTCCTGAAGGTGCCTGGCTGCTTATAAGATTTTGAACACTTGAAGCATTCATATCACGGCTCATCGGAGCTCTTCCCTGCTCTAGCTGCACTGAGCTAGAGAGCCGAGATGCCAGGTTTGGTCTCTTTCTGGCTGTACCTGATGAGGACGCTTCGTTGGTGGTCGCGCCCACAACGATTGATGTTACACTTATCTGCACTAATTTTTGACCCCGTGGACTCGAAAGAATTGCTCATACAGTCATTGAGCCATTCCTCATCACCTCATCCCTGTCTGCCATTCGCGTTTTACTTACCAGGAGTCGTTGTCAGCCACGCGTGCGCTTCATGAGTGAACAGACCACACTTTGTTGTTTCAACATTGTATTCCCTCTCGAATCTTTTTATAGCCTCATCCTCGTATCTGATACCGTGCTTCATGGCGTCATTGGGCTTGGACCTCTTGTAGCGGATGTCGAAGATCACATTTCGCCTAGAGGTGCCTGGCCTGAGGGTGTCGATCCGCTCGTGGAAGCTGGAGGGAATGCTATTCCTCCTGGTCATCTCCCACGAACTGCCGAAATGTGAGTCCCTTATCTGTTGACTGTAATTTCTTTGTTGTGGCTTCCGCCTCTATGCTGAAGCCTCGAGCTGTCTTCAATATTTCCCACTCCCCTTTTGACGTCTTTCGTAAACGAAGCCTCAGACACTCTACATCCTTCCCCTCCAGTCCTGGTGGATGGGTGAGCCGGGCTCCTGGCGAGGTGAGCCGGCCGGGGTGCGAATAATGGTGCTCGCCGTGGAGTCTGCGCACGGCGGTGTCAGTGTGGATGTCCGCGTGGGCATGAATGCTGAATTTGGTGGAGCCGTAATGTGGGGCTCGTGGAACGGTGGCCTTAGGAGGAATGGGCAGGTGGGCCTCGATCCGCACTGCGGACACTCGTAGGTGGTGTGGACTCGTAGGTAGAGTGGCCGGAGTTTTATTTTTAATGTACTTGCACATTTTCGCTGTGTCTGCATGGTCTGGGAGCGTAACAAACCTAATTTTACGCTTTATGGTATTGTAAACTGGAATAGATACCTTCATGTTATACTGTCTTTGAAATGAGGCTAGGAATAATTTACAGCTCTTTCTGTTAGCGTGTTTGCGTTCATCAATGAACCACGAATATTTGACTTTTTGCGAATATTTGATCATAAGTCCAACTTCTTTAATGCATGAGATATATTTAAGAAAGACCACCTCGCCGCGTGTGCGCATAGAGACGACGCACGGCTTTCGATCTTTTCTCTGCCTCGATCTCCACCTGTTTCGAAGCTGGTCCTGGGTGGCTTGGATCAGGGTCTCCCAGCACCGTTTCCTAACCGTGTGGCGTTGACGGCGGATGACCTCCCGTTCCCATCTGGGTGGGGAGGAGCGGCAGCGATTCTCCTCCTGGTCCATGGCTCGGTGCGATGGTGTCAACGTATTCGTCCGTCAAGTCCGTTGGGTTGATTGTCAGAAGGAAACCAGGGTCTGTGGGTTCTTCGTCAAGGTATTCGGCAAGGAAAAGGAGGAAGTGGCGCATGTCCGGGACCCTAGCGTGGATGTGGAGAATGTAATTAACGCGTTCGAACTTGTTCTTGAATTTAGGGGCTTTCCTTTTAGTTCGACGTTTTCGGCCGCGGCGGGCTTTGGGCATCGAGGGCCTAGCTACACTGCGGTAGCGCGGGGGTGAATTGGGGTATGAGCCGCGCAATATTCTCGGAGGGGAGTCAGATCCGGGTACGTTTTTGTTTCTACTAAGGTTTGCGTTTGTCCGGTTACGTGGTTTGAATCCTGCTCGGGAGCGGAAGGCGACCCTTCTTGCTCTCGCCCCTTGTGCAAATGCCTGTGAACCAAGCACATCGTCAGAGAGCTCCAGAAGGCCGCCACCAAAGCTACGCTTATTCCCTTTATCTGATAGATCGAATAGGCATTAATGATTGCGCTTCGTATGAATTTGATGCCATGGTACACCATGTACATGCCAAACAAAGCAGAAGTATAAATTCCTAATTTTTCAAATATTAAAATGACACTAGTCAGAGCTGAAGTGGCCATCGCCTCCTGTTCCCGGGGGTTCAGGATCCGGTAGGCTTCGTAACCTTGTGGGTCGGGTTCTTTTCCGGCTATTCGGCCGTGGATGATATTTGCTATTACGTTCCTTTCCTGTGCTTCCGCAAAAGCCTTCTGTGCCGCACGTAGTTCCTCGTTGGAATACAAGCCGTTTGCTCCTACGTTGTTAAGGGGTTCGAAAGTCAGGGAAGAGTCTAAGTGGGGCTGTAGTTGGTCCATAGTGGGAACGAGGTGACGCCTCGGGGTCAGAGAGACCCACGTTCCGGGTGCTAACATGATTACGGGAGGGGTGAGCGGGTTACAGTCGATTTCTAGCCCCTGTTTCGCCAGTATCCGCGTACTTGCTTGCATCAAGTAGCTTTACTTTGGTTTCGATAGGTCACCGGTAGGTCCGAAAAACATCGCGTTTCGTCCCTAGGGGTAACGAGCACCGGTTCACAGCCTATTATATAGTACGCGGGCCCGGCCACGCGGCCGGTAACACCGGCGTCCCTATTTGTGACCTAGACCTTACTTATTCCGATAAGTTTGCAAAGAAACAACAGTTTCGAAAACAACCAGAGAAAACTAACTTCAAGCCCTATTCTCTTTCAGTGCTAGGAGGATGCGTAGGCCATGGCGAGAGTGGCGGGGGCGGGAGCAGGGGCGGGGCGGGGGGGAGGGGGGCTGGGCCCAAGTCACCTGGGTCCAGTTCGCCTGGCCTTCCTGTAATTCCCCCCTGTCCCCCGCCGCCCCTCCGCTCTCAGTACGCGAGGCTTTTGGCGGTACCCTGGGAAGGGTGGGGCGTGACGCCTTCTGGAAGAGCCAGGTCGCCCACGGCTCCACCATGACCGTCGCCATTGCTGTTCTCCATTCTGCGCTCGCGACGCAACCGCAGATCATACGGTGCTCGTTACGCTGCAGAATCTTTAACGAAATTACAGCATGACATTTTCTTCGGTCATCACGACATCCGTGAAGGTGAAGACGTACATGTATTGTTCATTATCGGTAGTCATTATCATCTTTAGGGTTTTGTCCCGGGAAGTTTCTTCATGGGTGACCTCATGAACTTTCAGCAAATGAAGCACTTGTAGATCGGCAAGCGTCCTGTACGTCGGTCGGCCTTGCGCCTAGAATGCAGCTCTGTTGAAGTTTTGGAATAGCGCCATCTAGAAACATCAGAGTTCGCCGCCCTCAGCCCACCCGCCCTCAGCCCGCCCTTGAAGAGCGTCGGGGAGGGGGGGGGGGGGGGGGGGGGCACAGCGGAGGCTGATGAGTTCCGCTTGAAATTAAACATGTGTATCGAAAACGAGTTTGTTTGCATGGTCTACCCTGCGTCGCCATATCCTGCTGTGCTCTAACTGTCCTCTCTGCCTCGCCCCGCCCTCCCGCGTGTCGTGTTCTTTCGGTCACCAATCGAATCTGTCCGCGAGTAGCCTAGGAATTAAAGGTTTTAACTAACAATAAATTAGTAGAGAGCCAAATTTTGGAACACATGTAGAGTAGTGTGTGTAGAACAACATATAAAAAGTTTGCAAGGAAATTCGTTGTGGAAATTGAGATAATGAACAAGAAGGGCGTAAGTGACATGTCTCACGGTTTTGCCAGTTGCGCGCCTTCTGATGGACCGATTGGCTTTAAAAAAGGGCTTACAATGTCCGCAAAGCATAGGAGTACAACATGGAACAGATTTTATTTGATAAATTCATGTACTCAGAAAATAACGTTTACTAAACGTAAAGATGACGAGCGCCCCAGCCTCGCGCTCGCCGATGGTAGCCAACCGTTTATTACGCTACCTCTCAAAGTTAACTTTTTAAGACTATTTTTTTTTTTTAGTTTTTTTTTCTGACAATTTATTAACATGATACAAAATGATACAAAATACAATATATACAAAATACTATATATACAAAATACAATATATACAAAATACACAACTTAAGAACAATTCACAATTCACACACACACTTAATGCTAATCGGAATCTGACTCCTCTTCTTCAGCCCTTCCAGCATCTACCTTTTCAATAGCCTCCTCGTCCTCGCTTTCCTCCGCCTGGCGGAACAGGTCCAACAAAGGATCAGCTGGCAATTTCTGTAAACAAATATACTGTTAGCAGACAACACACACACCCTACTAACAGACACAAACAGACATTCGTTCGCTTACCTTCACATTCTTATCGAAAACGGAGGGCAAATCCATCAGTTTGATACACGAATTTGGATTCGTGTGAGTGCCCGCCCCCACCGACCAACAGAAGTTCCGCAGCAGCGCACGGACGTGTCGATTTGGCCCGTCGTAGGCCAGTTCTTCATCGAGCGGAAAGATCTTCCTTTTCTTCCCTGGCTGAGAGGGACCAGCCACAGGCGCCATTTCCACACCTGCACGGTCCTTCTCTACGGCCTCCAACACCTTGTTTACCAGATCAGGCAGGTCGATGGGCCCCCGCAAGTTAGACGTGAACATTGCGTCACTGTAGGTCACGATGCGCTCCGAATCAAACCTGTCGGCATGGGCCCGGACGTGCTCCCTAATGTGGTTTTCAGTTGTAGCCCCACAGGCCGGGCACAGGTGCCGACAGTTCTTCTCGTCACGTGTCGCACGGTGCATCACTCGGAACTAAAACAAACATCCACTATAAGTATCAACAAAATGTAAGCTTATTAAAGT
>CABIKL010003734.1:0-10540 GCA_902196195.1 Aptinothrips rufus | reverse complement strand
ACGCTGAGACAATTTTCATTCAATCCAGTATCTGTTATTTTGCTGCTGATCTCTTTAAAAAGCGAGAGCCCTAACCTGTGAAATTCAAAAATCCAATTCTAAGTTAATTTCATCCTGATAATATCGTTTCTCATATCTATGTGTAAGTACGACACAATCTTTGAAATAATTTCAAAATTTATTCTCTGACAATTTTAAAAGTTGCACTGAGCTGATTGGAGCTGAAAGCAGGATAATGATCGTAATAGTTGTTTATCACATTCAATGTTTGAAGAGCTCAGGTCTCTACATTGAAGTTTACAGTCAATTTTGCGAGGAGCTCTTTAATGCTTCCATTGTTGCGTATTCGCCTTCCTAAAATAAAGAAATTTTGCTATTTTCAGGGTGCTCTGGTCTTGGGACATCCAGAGTATCAACCCTTATCACGTTGAGCCAAATCTGAAAATTTCGAATTTTCTTCAAAAAATAGGAAGGGTCACTGGCAGAAGACTGGTCCTCATTTCTCAAAAATTCTGCTGTTTTGAGTAGCCTGCTTGTCCCCATTGCTTTCCTGCCGTGGATCATGAAGTATAGTTTTGGGGCATTCAAAGGACAATGCCTGATCACTGTGTGGCGAATATGAAAATTTCAAATGTTTTAAAAAGATGTAATTTCAGTTCTTGACCCAGGGGGGGGATATGGTAGATATAGGTGGCACAAATTTTTGCCTGTTGTAATTTCGTATTATTGACTCTTACAGCATTTCTTGTCTGTTTCAGCTTAGTTGGAGCCGGACACCGCCCGAGTCAGAGCATCCCGGTCTTGGAGATCGATAGTTGTCATCTACCCAGAAATTTTGTTCACCTCAGACTTCGTTGAATACAGGTGATTGCAAACTAGTCATGTTGTTTGCGTGTCTGGTGTGTATGTGAGTAGTTCGAGAACATTGTACTAAACGCTGCCAGTTAGAAAAGTAAAAGATTCTATTTATTGCTATCATAAATGTACATTAAAGCATTCTTACCTCCCTATTTCTATCAAAACTAAAATATCCCAGGTAATAATGTGGTACTAAAGATCCCATGAGTCTTATTGGCCCAAAGCGAAAGGTATTGAGCAATTTCCAACTACTTAAAAATCCATCCCAATCAATAACATAGTAATAATAATTTTTTGTGTTATTCCCCCGGCTTTGGCAAAAATCAAACACATTTAGCAATATGTATCTACACCCAAATCCAATCAATTCATCAAGGCATTGTTGCCTCGCAGCAGAGAGCTCTATCATAATGCATAACTCCCTCCGATGCCATCAAATACTGAAATGCTTAGGGGTGAGTAGAGTCCTGCAGTGGAGGACTCTATTCTGTGCCATGGGTCAAAGATGTAATAATTGGAAATAGAGCTCAGTTCATGTAAAGATGCAGCTACATTTGTCATCTACTGCATGTATGGTCTCTTGAAAATTTATATAAGATATAACTTGCTTGTCTCATAGCAAGGATGCTGTGGCCACTGATCAGGCAGAATATGATCTAGATCCAGGAGTAGGAACCAAAGGGAGTGGGAGACGTGTGAGCACAGAAAATGATCACTTTAATTGTCCTCCATTTCTCTGGTTTACAAAAAAAAACTCAAAGTTCTATCCTAGTATTGTATTAATATGTTTTCAAAAGAATTTTGCTTAAGGTAGCCAAAATTTAGCTTGAACCAGCAAATCTGAAAGTGAACATAAAGGAGCTGATGGGGCAGGAAAAACATTCATGGGATGGATTTGAAATTGTTTATTTCGTATATTATTTATTTTGCTATCTACAACATTTTTCACATACGTGAAATCTCTAATCTAGTGCAGCCACACCGTACAAAGTCCATTTCCACCTGCAAGTTCAGAGGCTTGCAGAAGTTAGGAAAATGTCCAGTTTGGCCTCCCTTAAAACTGATATATTATAATTTAAGTATTTAAATAACATTATAGAAAAAAATCTATATTGAAAGGTTTATACAAATTAAAAAAAAATTAGTTGTAATTAATTTCTCAGTGAGAAAATTCACCACATAGTTTCACGTGAAGAAAAAACAATACTTGTAGTACACAACCATGATTGCTGTGATTGCTCATTGCAGCACATAGCATCCCAGTGGCAACTGAACAGGCCAATGAGCTAATTTAGTCACTAGTACCTTAGTCTGCATGGACACGTCAACAGATTAATGTGGGAAACAGTTTAATGAGCACAGCATTATTCAAGTTTCAGCAGAAACCAAGACAGATCAATTGTGCATCAAGGCATTAAGACACAAAAGGAGTCGAACAAATAACAGGATGGGCACACTGATGTACTTAAGACATCAGAACATTCAACTTCACCTCTAAAGAAGTTTCAGAGTAAAATAGAGGAACTCAATTATATGATACTTTTATCATGAGTGCACAATGAGAATATGGGACTAAAGTGAATTAATAACAACTACAAGACACCATCTGGGGGAATCTCTCAGTTCATAAGACAATGCTCTAAAAACAGTGCTTTACAGACACCTATTATCATGACCACATTTATTATTAAATTCACACGACTCAAAGAGTTGGACGGATTTTTCAGATTTATATTGGTGCACTGAAAAATATGTGCATACAGTATCAATGATAAAATATACTATTTTTGCTAAGGTAATATGATTAAACATGGTCCAAGTATGTGGTACACTTATTCTGTGAAAAAATATAAAAAGTGAAAAACCCAGTCACAATGAGTCAAGCTCTACTAAATTTAGTGAATGTGCTTCAGCAAAGTAAGTTTTGTTTTTAAGAGGACATTTGGGACTCAAAGAGAATTCTTAACTCAGATTGATATGCACAATCACTTTTAAACTGGAGATGAACAGGAAAAAAAAGCAGCAAATTCTACCAGATATGCTTTACATGTACAAGGATAACGTGGTCATGCAATGTACAGTCAGTAAAGTGTGTGCAACTGCTGTTTTACATTTATTGTACGAATCAAGACATGTACTTAAGATATATGTAATATATTATTTCTATGTATGTTAATATATATATGTAACCAAAAATATTCATGATATCCATCATAAACAAACATAATGTGTGACTTCCATCTAAACTGACATTCATATTTTTTTTTAAGTTATTTTGGATATTGTACTTGAGTTACAACTGATATCCTGCAGTAAAGAGAATTCTACGAAAATATTACTGCTGTATTTATCAGCTGCCATGAGATCAGCTACTTGCACTGACTTAAAATAAACAGAGGGCCACATTACCCTCACTCATTCCAGGAAGATTTTTGGACCAAGTTGATCTAAATTCAGGAAGAGGAAGTTTTTAAACTGAATGTTACGAAATCTAAGGTACCTTTTCCACATATCATGTTATGCACTTTTCCTCAGATATGACAAGTAGCAGAGCAGAAGAAATGAAGAAGATTCTCCATGCAGAAGAGCAGAATTAATTGAGTAACTGCATTCTATGAAAGCTTTGGTCTTTGGCAGCAAAGATATTTGATTACCATTCAAAAGATTCAGTAAATGATGCCGGCTTATAGCGCTCCAAAATTGTCAAGTCCCACAGCTTTAAAGAAGTAAAATGTTATCGTATGGCGTCAGTGGCAGTACAGAGTCTGCGAAACAATTGCTTCATCTATTCCTATCCTTGAGCATATGAAAATATGCATACAGCTATATACAAGATATGCCCTGGCCATGAGAGATAAAACCCTTAAATTGATATTGGGCAATATCTCAGGTCTCTTATACAAGTTCCTTCATAATTTTAAGCAGAATTTTGATTAAATCGTCTTTTAATTACAACCATAAACTTACATTTCTACCTGAATTTTTCAAAAATAATGGTTTATGTTTTTCGCATAAATAGCAATTCTAGAAATAAAATACAATTGCTATATCAGATCTGCATCTTAAGAGTGCATGTAGAGTGGCTATATAAAGAAAGGGAAGAAGCGCAGTAGCATTTTCCAAAAGTCCCTTACATATCCTGTCACTGGGAATCCAAAGATACGTGCATGACAAGCACAGCTACCAAAACACAGACTTTGCTTCTAACTGTCACCTATGCCGCAACAAAAAGGAAGAACAAATTCAACAACAATGTCTGAACTTCAGGAGAAGAATAAAATATTTTAGTAAATAGTTTTGAAAAAAGATTTTGTGTTTGCCTAGACTTATCACCCATACAAAAGTAAAATGAATTGTAACAATAATATCAACTTCATTACATTAAGATAAACTAAAATGACAAATAGACCTTAAGGTATCTATGACCAATTTGGTATTTTGCTTGGACTAGAGTTCACAAATTGTAACTATATATCATAAAAACAAATTAAGAGAAACAAATTCAGAAGGATTCTACTTGGCTAGTCAAATTGATGTCAAGTACAATTGAGATATATCACTAGATGCAACTAGGAGGAACTGCCTGTCAACAAAACTAGCACTTCATAATTTGAAAGCATTAATTTTTCTGAGAAATGCTATTTCTAGTTTGTACCAATATAATTCATAATAAACCTGCCACCTACCGGTAAAAAACTAAAAACAACACAAATCTGTGTGAAGTGATCCATTCTAACAAATCGAAAAATCATTAAAACATGCATTTCTACTCTTCTTCACTGAAGTGAATAGTTCTTTTCCTGACCAAAAACTCATTAAGTACTCTCTTACGTCTGCCAGTGAATCAAGGAGGTAACAATAGACGCCTCACTCTCCTTCTGACCACACTCTTAAACAGACTAGATAACACATGTATCAACAATAACTCCAACAATTGCTGTTATATCAGCACCGTTGAAAAACTGAAGCGCTTGAAATTACTTTGTTTGGTTCTGAGCATAAGGGAATAACAATTTCAATATGTACAGTTCCAATATGACAGCAGTTGAGTTCTGTTATTAACTCCTAGATCATTATAGGCAGGAACTAAATATGGTTAAACAGCTACTGGCAGAATTATTAATTGGAATCCATGACCACTTGACTCCACAGAATGACCCAGAAAGGGAAATATATTACGACATATAGTGTGAGGGATGAATCTAATACTTATACATCATAACATATTAAATTACCCCCTTAAAAGACATTAACGGAATAAAAGTCGCTTATGGTACTGAATGTACTTACAGATTAAAAAGATGCCCAGGAAGAGGCCTATAATAAAAAATAACTTATTTAAGTACAACCTTTACTGTGAGATTCTCCACATTATAAACAGTCATAATATTATGACAATAATATATAAGCCTTCTATCAAGGACAGTCAACTACAGCAAAACCTCACATAAAGATTGAATACTCCTGTTAATTCCAGAATAATTGCCCCTGACTCTCCCGGCTTGTGTTCCTTAACTAACAACTTGCACAGCACAATAGTAGACATAACATTTCTGTAATCAACACAGAAACAACATCACCGGGGGTAGAAACAGGGTATACACATACAGTTGCAGATCTCTGAGAGACCCAGACTTGAGTTTGCTTTACCATAATATTCCAACACCAAGGCCTCATTATCTACCTCTAACAATTCGCAGTAAGGGGGAGAGCACATCAATACTTTGGTATTATCAATTTGGTAGAGCGTGAGCAAATATATTTCCAATTTTATTGGGATTCGGAGGCCACGCTCACTTGGCGCGCTGGCTTCGTCGACTCCCGCTAGAATTAGTCTAACTGGGCGGATGAATGGCTCCAGCCCAGCTCCAGCCCGGCTCCAGCCCGGCCTACTGGAGGCGGGCCTCCTGTAGCGAGGCGCCGGCCGCGGACTGGTACGGTGAGAGCCCTGAGAAGGCGGAGGAGGCGGCCGAGGGCAGCCCGGACGCCGACTGAGGTAGCGTAGCGTACGTGTAGGGAGTCATGTAGCTAGCGGCGGCGGCACCTGCAACAATCCCAGCGTCACGTTACTACAATGGCCTGCCACTCTGAGCTCCAGAAAGTAGGCTAACTACGGCGCGTTAGACTATCATGCTTTCTAGCCCGCAACCCAGCAAGAACAGGGGTGTGTCGAAACGATATTAAAAAGATGTCGTCGATTCGACGAACTTTTCATCGAATAGACATCATTTCGACCATCCATTTCACACTGGGAAGACCACTGGTCTCGGTCCAACCGTTAATTTAGGACGTGACAAAGCTTACACGGCGAGCCTAAGGTACTCCGAAGGTGTAGCGAGTGAGCGAGCGGATGGTGTAGGCAGCAGACGCAGTAAGAAGGTGCAGGCTGCTACACCAAAGGTGTCGGCAGGGCGCCCCCCTCCACTCATAAAGCGGAACGTGGAGGGGGGAGCGTGCACCTCCCTGCTGCGTCCGCTGCCTACACCGTCCACTCGCTCACTCGCTACACCTTTGGAGTACCTTAGGCTCGCCGTGTAACAAGGAATTCTATGGTAATCCAAAAGACTCCAACTGATCTGATTAATGTAAACTGCTAACTTTGCTTTCTCCTCGAAAAGTTTGATCACTTAAGAAGTGCCTCAGGAGGCATCTTTGTGCCCCGATCTCAAGTGAAAATGAGTGGCCTACATCCATGGCATCGAACAAGAGAAGACGCAGTTCTGAAACGAAGCCTTTTGCGAACACTTCTCTAGATCCGCGCCCGTGAACGAGAGTAAACAAGAAGACGTTTTACATTAGCGCGAGATCTCAAAACTGCGTAATTTTCTGCCCCACTAAGAAATAGAGATCGAATCGACATCTCTTCGTCGTCGAATCGACGTGAATTTCGTCAAAAAGACGTCGAATCGACATCAAATCGACCCACCATTTCTCGCTGGGGACAGCTTTACTTTAAGATTCAGAGATTAGTGTGCGTTCTGAAGTAGAGTTATGCACTCTAGGTGCAGTATTACATGACTATCTACTTGAGAACGCACAGTAATCACTGGATATTACAGAAGGTAGTTATGTAATACTGCACCTAGAGTGCATAACTACCTGCTTGAGAACGCACAGTAATCACTGGATATTACAGAAGGTAGTTATGTAATACTGCACCTTGAGTGCATAACTACCTGCTTGAGAACGCACAGTAATGCCCGGATCTTAAAGTGAAGCCGCCAGAAAATTACGCAGTTTCGAGATATAGCGCTAATATGAAACGTCTATTAAGGTCATAGTTCCCTCGATGTTTCAGTAAGTTAAGTTGTAAAGAATGAACAAACTAAGGGACACGCCAACATCCCAGTGAGAAATGGTGGATCGATTCGATGTCGATTCCACATCGTTTCGACGAAAATCACGTCGACCTACCTCCATTTCTCACTCGGATGTCGAATGAAATGAATGGCAGTATCACACTTCTTGTTTGCTGATAACCAAGCAATCCTTCCAAGGCAACGCTGTGTAAACTTATGGTCACAAATTTCGTGTACTGGAATGTAGAGCCTTGGAACGAGCGAGCTATGCGAGCTAGCGCACGAAATACTCAGGCGCGAGCCGAGCAGAGCGAGCTAACAGCTCGCAGGCTCGGAAGGCAAGAGGCGAGGAGGGACGATTGGTGAGGCTGACCACTGGCAGTGCGCAGGCAATACCCCTCGCGCAAGGGGCTCTAAGATTTGTCGTAGCTCGCATAGCTCGCTCGTTCCACGCCTCTACTGGAATGGTTCGTCTTAAGGTACTTGAACAACAACTTAGTATGAGATTGAGTTTCGCGATTAGAAAGCAGTAAGAGGTATGAACAGCAGTGAGAAAAACAACATAAGGCGAAAGTCGTTAGTTTCTGAGTAGAACTTTCAAGGCAAATTAGAAGAGGGGAATTGGGTCTTGAGCGGTAATTGGATCATAAGCACGGAAAATAGGCGCGGCTGAGCTAAACCCAATCGTTCCATAGAAGGGAAGAAACACAACACGGCATAAAATGAACAAACACACACACTCAAAAATTAAGTCTGCCTCACACACATCAGTCACTATCAAAGACATTCTACAGACCATGCTTGTTAGGTGCAGTGAGAAGAAAGATAGGAGATTTCAGAGGATGTTTTCCCGATGCGTAGATGCGAGAATATTAGAAATAAGAGCTCTATCTAACGATTTGTGTTCAAACCCACCTGCTTTCCACGACAAGAATTCCGCGGCCAGTGACATATCTGCCCAACAGTAAAGAAAGAAATGATATAGTATTGACTTTCAACCCCCATCACTAATGGCGAATAAAACTGGTACAACAATACTCAGAGAAACAGGTTGCCACATAAGAAGGCACCAAGAGAAAAGGGCAATATTTCTTTCAACAATATGGGTGGCGTAGGAGAGTCAGAGAGAATTGAATTTAAACTTCGGGGAATATCATTTCCGACTACAGGAATAGCGAATTATATCCTAAACCAGACGCGTGATATATTATGTGACTTCAAGGACAGTAAAATTCTTTCAGGGTTGCCACAAAATGTTCTCAGTCGATTTCGCTGACTTTTCCCCGACCAAATTAACAATTTCACATGATTTGAAAAACTTTGGGACCTTCTGAGAATCAATGAACCAAACAAAAAATTAATAATCTTCAATGTACCTGACTTCGAAGCAAGTTGATGCCGTTTGCCCTGACTTCCCTGGCCAAATTTACATTCCCTGACTCCCTGACTTTCCTGTCCTGTGGCTACCCTGTAAATCGATACCTGGAGAAGTCGATTTTTCCCACACATTCTCACGATAATGTATGCGCTAAATGTGGGACCCATGCAAAATTGAGGTTTTCGCCGCTTAACTTGGGGCTTTATTGCTGAGCGAAGGGAAATGAGAACAAGCCCCTGCCGGGAAGAACAAGCTACACAATGTTTTCCGGGATTGTCGTGCTATGGGCAAGAATCGTGCAGGCAACTTCACGAAAAGTACTCAAAACACACACAAACACAATAAATTGACAAGATTGTAACTTGAACACAAAGCAAAGTAGCAAGTAAAAAGACTTGCACTAACTGTATGACTATATGCACCCGAGGAAATCTTATCCGGAAATTCATGCACACACTTACTGCTATGAATCTCGTGATTGTATTATGACAGGATGTATAAAGGCACATGACTTGAAGGAAAGATAAATAAGATAATCAAACCCGATTTTTAAAAAAAAATCTCACGACTTGAGCTGAGCACAGAAAAATGGGGAAGGCGTTTGAAGCAGTTTAAAGGGAACGACCATTAATTTGTGGGATAAACTTAAACTTTTAAACTTAAGTAGTCTGGTAAAATTATCAGTACTCCACACACAACCACACCATCATAGGAAACAAAGGCAACCACGTCAACAACAAGTATAAGAACAACGACAAACAAAATCAACATATTTGTTACATGATATGAATGTGCCAGTACAACGTGCTTTTTCTTTCGTCATGCCAAGGAAGGAATTGCGAGTTACCCACCCTTACCTGCGGCCGCGCTCGTGTAGGGGTAGCCCTCAAAGCTCGAGGGGTACTGGCCCGGGTACGATACGGCGGCGGCGGCTGCTGCGGCGGCGTTCTGGTATTCATAGAACTGCGAAGCGGCGGCGGCTACGGCGGCGGCGTGGGACAGGGGCGCTGGGGGCAGCGAGACCACGCCGGGCCCCGCAGACAGGTAGGGTGTAGGGTAGACGTAGCTGGGAGGCACGCTGCAACAACAACAAAAACAACACATTGAAACTAGAGGACATAGTACCGCAGGACGTGGCGTGGCGTGGCATGGCGTCACCGGGGCAACGAGCGCGAGCAGTGCACAGCAGTGCACAGCACAGGCCTAAACACTGAAAGAAAAGAGGATACAACGAAACAAACATAAGGAATCGGCTTGAAGATGACAATAACAAGAAAGAAGCGCCGACCAAACAGCAGAGTGGAAGAGATCAGATCAGATCAGATCAGAGGGCTGATAGGAAGGATAGGAGGCGGCCCTGGACATACGCCATAGCGAGTGGTGCACTTGGGATCGCTTTAAATCGATTACTTCGAGTTGAACTGGCATCGCGTAGCGTTCTGGCAGAGGAAAGGGAAAGAAAGACACCCCGCGAATCAACATTTGAACCAGCACTCTACACAGAAAAAAGCAAAACCCAGATTCTGGGTCAAAACACAGAAAACAAGGGTAAAAAAATATTTCTGGAAGTCATTTTGAGACTTATTTCAAAACGCGTTTTGCAGCTTCCTGATCATATTGGCATAGGTCTCAAAATGACATCCAAAAATATGTTTTTTAAATCCTTGGTTTGTGGGTTGAATTGATCCAAAATCTGGGTTTTGGTTTTTCTGTGTAGAGACACAATTCAACTTAAGCCCTCGAAGACCCTTCTTTGGCTACCGCCAGGGAGAGCCCATGCCCAACTATACCTAATTTAGCGGCTGTTTTGAAGCTCCCGAGAGACCGACCTCCTGACGAAAATAGGAAGGGAGGCAAGGTCTCAACGTATAGACTACTCGCTGGAACCAAACAGGGAGCTAAAAGCTGTTGAAGACTCGAAACTTTTGGGCTTGGTGTACTGCTACGCAGTGCTGAGGAGGGGAAAAGGGTGTGTGTGTGCGCGTGGGGGGGGGGGGGGGGGGGG
>CABIKL010003733.1:0-10542 GCA_902196195.1 Aptinothrips rufus | reverse complement strand
CCCGCCCCGCCCCGCCCCGCCCCGCCCCGCCCCGCCCCGCCCCGCCCCGCCCCGCCCCGCCCCGCCCCGCCGCGCCCACGGGGTGGGTGAAGCAACGCGCCAACTCGACCCAGCCCAGCACAACGTAGCCCGGCCTGGAGTCATCTCCGTGAACAAACTGTACTTGGGCACCGACCGGCTTCACAAAGCCGCGCCGCGCGGGAGATTCGAACTGATGACAGACAGGACTATGAAGGAGACACCGCGACCTTTGACCTCACCCGCAATAAGGAAAGCTGCAGGATGCCTGCCTGTCGAGAAGCGCCTCGCTCATGTGTTCTATCGTACGAGTTCGATGTGTTCTTTTGTACTCTGTTTTATTCATACTTGTATTTGTTTTTGCATTTTCTATCCTTTTGTACTCTTTGTATTCTTTTGTATTCTTTGTATTCTAATGTCCTCACGCGCGCCAACCCAACCT
This sequence comes from Aptinothrips rufus, assembly GCA_902196195.1. Classification (NCBI taxonomy): domain Eukaryota; kingdom Metazoa; phylum Arthropoda; class Insecta; order Thysanoptera; family Thripidae; genus Aptinothrips; species Aptinothrips rufus. Next base: position 10,082 of record CABIKL010003733.1, on the reverse strand, counting down.
CAAACCTCGATCTGGGCCCACTCTGAGATCGGTCCACCGGCAGTTTTGGATGCACCAGAGTTTGCACAGATCTTTGTGGCACAGTGGTTAGACTGCTCGAATCTGACGCTGGAGTATGACGGTTCGAATCCCATCCTTCCGATATTTTTCAACACCTCTCTTCGTCCGCCAGTCATTCAAGAGGATAAAAACGAGCCTACATTTTCGCTCATCACTTAGCCAAGCCTGCAAAGGCGCGGACGGGTGTCTAGTGTCCGTTGCACCTGGGTGAAACGAACCGCCCTGTGGCGAGGGGGTTCGAATACCGGGGAAACGTCGAATCTGGCCTTAACAGTATGAGTGCTGATCGGGAATCCCTTTGGGACCTCAATTGGCAGAACTGGTGCCGCCAGCTCGGAGGGGGAGTCGCTAAGGGCGGCTCTTTTTCTGCTAAATTTTTTGTTGGTTATTTAGTTGTAGTAGACAACCTAGCAGATACAGATAGATCTGTTCTGTATCAACGATTTCGTTGGCATTGGCACTAATTTTTTTATCCCTCACAACTATGCGGTCACGTGCCTTGTTTGTAAAAGGCAAGGAAAATCTACATTTACGTCAGGAATTTGTCAGGGAAACGTCAGGGAATTTGAAATTGGTGGTCTTGTCACAAAATGTTAGAAACAAAATGTTCCCTGTTCTTTTTGCTCCTTTTGCCCCTGGAAGGTGGGCGAGCGCCCACCGAACCTCACGACCCTAGGGGCACCACTGTCTTCACCTTACCTCGCCCGCCCCCCGCCGAAAGGACTTCCTGTCATCGTCAAAAGGGCCTACCCTTGTGGTTGTAAACATTATTCCGTTCAGTGTGTGTGCTTCTCCGCAAAGCTGTAGCGTTCTCTCTCTCTCTCTCTCTCTCTCTCTCTCTCTCTCTCTCTCTCTCTCTCTCTCTCTCTCTGTAGCGACACGACAGAGGTAAATCACCGGGTGCAGGCAGCCGAGTGTTGTGAGGCTGCGCTGCCCGGGGGATGGGCCCCTATGCGCCATGAGGCTTCATGGTTCGTAGAGCGGGGTGCAGGCACTCTCTGACCGAGCTCATGATGCTAGATAGAGGATGACGCAACTCATACTTGAACGACGTCCATTTCGTCAGATGGACGGTTGAGCCGTAAATTTATTCAAGTCAGACAAATTATCGGAAAATTTACGGTAAAGTTAATTTGCTTACAGAGGTAATTTACGGTAAAGTTAATTTTCTTACAGAGGTCATTTAACCTAAATTTAGCATTTTTAGTAGGGAACCGAATTCGCAGGTGGGACAGTGGGGTGAGGAGAGGACGCAACAAGCAGCATCAGCATCAGGCAAGGCCCGGCAGGGCCGGCAGCTCTGGCGCACTAAAACTGCTTGCAGCCTCGTAAAACCAGCGGCGCACAGCGGCCGTTGCACTTGGGCGGTGCGGCGCCCGGGCCGTCTGGGGGATCAGCTGCGAGCCCACCGCCAGCCAAGACTGCCGCCTGCAGCCTGGAGGGCCTAAAGGGGAGAGAGGAGCCGCCGCCACGTGTCTCCACGTGAGCGACTCTCACACCCAGGCCAGCGCACGGTAGGGCGAGGCGCTCCTAAGACAGTCCTGGAGGGCCTCAAGGCGAGAGAGGAGCCGCCGGCACGTGTCTCCACGTGAGCGACTCTCACACCCAGGCCAGCGCACGGTAGGGCGAGGTGCTCCTAAGACAGTCCTGGAGGGCGCAAAGGATCCCTTGAAATCCAAGGATAGAGAAATAAGACTTTGTGTCCGTACAGGCTTTGAAGCATCCTTGAAATCCACCAGTCCTTGAGTTTCGAGCGATCGTTTTCACCGTGTCCCGAGCCTGGCGGGCAGGTCAGCTTGTCCGAACCCCTGGCCGAGGGTTTTAGTTCAAACTGGACTTGCGGTTGCTGAGTTGTGGCTGATTCAATTACCTGTGGCGTCACTGTGACCACCTCTTTCCCAAATGGAATGTTGTGCGCCGCAGCGGCCGACCCTGGCTCACCTTGCCCTCTGGAGGCTCCAGTATCTGTGAACCTAACCTAACCTAACCTTAGGTTCAGTCAGAGGCTGCAGGTCCTGGAGTCTGTAGCCATTGGTCCAGCAAGCAGATAGCTACGATCGCTGTGAACCTAACCTTAGGTTCAGTCAGAGTCTGCAGGTCCTGGAGTCTGTAGCTACTGGTCCAGCGAGCAGATAGCTACTATCGCCAGGTTCAGTCAGAGGCTGCAGGTCCTGGAGTCTGTAGCTACTGGTCCAGCGAGCAGCGGGTCAGGAGCTTATGACCGCATTCTGTTCCCATGGCGTGGACATTTAATTTGCAAGAGTGCCTTGCGAAATGCAGTGAGCGTTATGTGCGGCGTGATTGAAATCATGCATCGGGAAGGTTAGACTTAACTTAGACGGGTCCAACGCACCCTGGTGGGGACCGAGCAGCGATCTAATTAAATTAACCAGCCGCCTAGCAGGGCGATGCCGTGTCCTGCCGTGCTGTGCGGTGCGGGTGTGATTTCGAAAGTGCGACCGCCAACACTTCATCTCCTGGAGTGAAGTAGGCAGAAGGAGCATGCGCATAACGCTCAACGCTCTCTAGCCAATGAACACGGGTCCTAATACCGTCGCTTCCACGTTCTACATTTCCTTTTTTGCTTTCTTTGCAATTAGGCCTTCTTTTAAATTTACCATGTTTTTTTCTTTTTTTCTTTTTTCAAACACTGCAAAACTCAAACCGTCGAATCGAAGGGAAAGACCTTTAAACGTTCGAAGGTCTGTGGAATCCGTCGAATCGTAGGATTTTTCCTCCGAATAGACGTGGGAACGGTGACGCGGACGGCAGTTCGAAGGAATAATTCCTTCGAATCGCCTGGTTCTATGACCCTTCGAATTTTCCTTCGAGCGTTCCTTCGATTTGAAGGTTTGAGTTTTGCAGTGAATGTAAGGTGCACGGCAAGTGTTCTTTGCTAATCTTGCATTAAACCAGCAGGCGTTCGTTTCAAAGGCATCTCTTAAGGTCGTCAATGCGGTCAGGGCCCACTGATCCTCGCCACTTTGGGCAGGCGCACGTCCAGTGCTAGTTCCTATCCTTGAACAGAGAGAGGAGCAGTATCTCCCGGAGACGATGAGTAGGAGTCCGAGGCGGGCCAAGCAACCGCAAGCTATTTATTTTACGCGCACGTGGTTCAGTATCCACCGCACCGCGCGGCTCGGCTCGGCTCGGCTCTGCTCGGCTCGGCTCGGCTCCAGGCGCCTGCTCCAGGTGATGCACATGCGCTCAGCTGGCCTCCCGGGCTCAGACTTCCAGATTCCAGACTCTGAGGTCCCGCGCAGACCTTGCCTCCGAGTTCATCTCTCCCCGACCCGAGCAGCCCTAAGGTTAATCATTTCGGCGCGACAGTTCTATGGGTACAATGTCGTGATCCCAGGTGCCAATGTCATCACTCATGTTATTTGAACATGCCGATTCTATCGTCACATGACTAACGTAACCAAACGCAGATTTTGGGGAAACCTAGCCCAAAAACGAAGGGTAAAAATAATTTTCTTTAAGTTTCTGACCTATAATCAGGAAGCTATGAAACGCGTTTTAGAAAAGGTCTCAAAAGGACCTTCGAAAATAATTTTGAACCATTTGCTTCTGAGTTGGGTTGCCCCAGAATCTAGGTTTTAGTTCTTCCGCGCCATATTGCCCTCGATGAGAGTGTCATCGCCATTCTTTTCGTCCGGTGCACCGGTCTTCATGAAGACGATCTTTTGCAGTGAACGCGCTCGGGTCGTCTTGCATCTGGCACGGCGTTGACTCGGCCTGTCCTTCTTCTTGTCCGCGGAGAAACGGGGAGCGACAGTCAGTTGTTCTCGGAGGAATGCGTGACAAATGCAGGCCGAGAGAACGCCTCATAGCGCCGGCTAGTTGGGATGAAAAACTAGAGGGTCCGCATTGAGAGAACAGCCATCATCTTGTGACTGGTCCGAAATCCTTATCATGGTCACTTAGCCACGTGATGATTGGAAATTAATTTCCTGCATGAAGTGCAGTTGGCAGTTAGCGACTGACTGAGCTGTGCGGTACAGGTTTCAAAATGACCCCAAACATTCCGAAACTGGTCTTACTTCTCCCCTGTTTCTCGAGACGGGCTCTCCAAAACAGGTAATTTTTTTACAGTGTAACAGTGATGGGCACTGGGTGTGGAGCTGGACCCGATATCGCTCTGTCTCGCTCTCTACACTGGGCTGTCGCTATCTATCTGTCTCTCTCTGCCCGTCTGGGAGTAAATACCACGGCTGGCTCGCAGAGATTGTTTTTCTTGGTAAACTCGCGGGGCGATGAATGCCTTGTCGGCCATTGCCAGGCATTGGGTCTGTGAGCCACTCAGAGCCAAGGCCTAACAGGCCGTACCACCGGTATGATACCAGGCCTTATAGAGCTGCATTTGCATGGGGCCCCAATGCAGCCTGCACCGAGGGACCGCCCTCCAACTGTCATGTTCAATGCGTGAATACCCCACCATCTCATACTAGATCTGAGGTTATAGGTTGTCCACTGTTTTTACGCTGTTCCGGAGGCACGCATTAATCGTGCGTTTAGGAAGGAAGCTGCCCTATTTTAAAACCTGGAGCTGGGCCACACAAAGCGACAAGAAGCGATGGTGTGATTTATGGACGGTCCCCAGTCTATCTCGGAGCCTGACACTTCGTGCCTATCTATGCGTGCAGCCGGAGCCAGGATCAGCAGTGCCCCGGGCCATGTTGATACGCTTCCAAAGATTGACTCGTTGAGTGTTTATGCTCTCACCATTTATTTTTCGCGTCATAACCGGCGGCGATGTCGCGGCTCTCCGCCACGCAACGCACGCGATGCACTGTCCGGAACAAGGCTGACTCTTCGCCGGAGAGCTTTCTAGTTAATGTCTTAATTGAATCGAGTCATTTTCTCTAATGAGCTCAATGTTGCAACTTCCATCTCTGATGTCAATCATCTTTCGAGACGAGGCTACTCCTCGTCGTCATTAAATGCGAGGTGCTACCCAATATGTTGTGCAGAGAAAAATTTGAAATTCTTGATATTGACCCAACTTGCCAGAAATTCGAGCGCGTTTTCCTTCACATGTTAGCTACCTGAGATAAAAATTTCAAAGACGAAAGATAAAACTTGCTTTTCTTACATTTAATTTTTTATTATTTGCTTCGATTTTATTTTAATTTCAGTTGAAGATACTGACAAAAACTTGTCAAAACTTCACGGATATTCAAATTTTTACTACGACATTCAAGCCTATTTTTCTCCTCACTACCGTCGGTGTATGGCCGCCACTCTCCGCCCCGTACCCCTCAGCTCGACCCGGCTCGGCCCTGCCCCATCCGTTTGTCCCCACCAGTGATTCATACGTGACATTGCTCCAGTTTTCAAGCAGCACACTAACGTTGGGCGTGTCCTGCGTCCGGGACCCACTTAACCTGGGCTTGTGACGTCACACATCTCTCTGGGACTACTCGAAATGGCACACTACTTGCGTGTTTACAGGATAAACCATATGCCACTTGCTTGTAGGGTAGAGACGTTTCGGGAAATACAATATAAAAGCGATTTTCACCAACGTTCCGAAAAAAAAAAAATTAAAAATAAATAAATCCTGAAAGTTAGTGGGAGGAGATAGTTTTCAACTGTTTGCTTACAATCTTCCGACCAAGATTTACAAACGTTCTTCAAATCTTTGGAGCTGGACAAACCTTGCCACAAAGACTATGCCTGTCTGTTATTTTGGCGTGAAATTTCGGAAGTCATGATGTGAATACCTGAATGGGATTGATGCAGACCTTGGCAGGACGTTTGTTACACTCTGCGACCTGCCCTCGCCTTCATCCGGAGAGAACGTGTGTGACTTATTGTGAAACTACATAATAGCTGTGAAGTTCAGCCATCGTCTGACCCCTGTTCGCCAGCAGGCCGGCCTGAGGTCATATCTGCCACTGCATTGCAAGGCGAAAGATTCTGTTCATTCACAAACAAGGAGCCGAAAAAAAAGTTGCTGGACGATATTCGTGAATTTACAGCATTTTATTTTCGCAGTATTTTGTACATATCCACGTTATTGTAGTAGTTACGAATTCGTAATATTTGGAGATAATTGTTATGAAAGTGGTCGACGGCGAATATTAGCACGAAATGTTGAAAATTCTGTCGTCTAAAATGCTGTCGACGATTTTCATTAAGTGGCAGCGCTCTTCTTACATTGTGCGAGCGTCAAGGTTGAAGAATGAGGTCTTTGTTAAATCCTTTGGAAAGGAAGGATTCTGTATCCTCACCACCACCTGTTGCTGAGGTCAATAGTTCGTTTGCCGAGGCTGCTCGCTGCCCCAGCGTTAGGCCGGTATAGTTAGTTTGCCATTACGTTGTTGGAACTAACTGGTGTGCCACTGGAGCGCCTCGTTCTCTCCTCATTAGCAGCACAGTATAGTGCGTTCGCTGGAGCCTTGATCACCCGTCTCACGCGCTGCGTCAATCCAAAGACCCTAATTTTCATATTTTTTTCTGAACGTATACGCTTTCTTTCCTTGTTGTGGCTTACACAATGATGTGTGTCGATGCAATTCGGACTGACGTTACATCACGAGGTGGTGCGAGTGTGACTTGGCACTTCCCGTCCGCGATATCATTGCTATAAGAACCGAAACATCGCCATTTTAATGTCCAATCCCCATGATTTGCATTGAGAGACGCTCGAACAACGGAGTATAGCTCGTCAATTCTTCAGACGATGATAGTACTTCCTGTCATCACATTTCATTCATTTTCATCGGAACTGCAACGCATACAGGACAATGAAAGGTTCATCAGTAGCTATTTAATGACTAGAACAAGGCTAGTTTTATTTTCTACAAATAATTCATCATTTTGATGAGGTATATTTTGTAAAACTGAAAACGTTTGTAATCGATCCAGCCGCACGGCGGTCAGTCTAGACTCTAAAAGCAACGCTTCTGCTCCGTATCTCTGATATATCATCACGAGTGTGAATGAAGGTCAGTCCCTACAGGGAGGACCAGAAAGGAGAGGGAGAGGTGGGGGAGATATGATGCGTAGCAGGGAGTCTGAAATTACGTCACTGATGGACCGCTTTGTTCTTGAAGTAACCCGGGGCACAGACAATAGGGCACCACGCTACACCTCGCCACGCCACGCCACGCCACGCCACGCCACGCCACGCCACGCCACGCCACGCCGGAGCGTGAGCCGACCAAAGGCACGCCAGGCGTCGTCCAAGGTCCTTGTCAACGAGATAGTATCTGGATCGATGTATGGCGTCCAGTTGACAGCCAGCAAACAATCGTCGTGACGGAGGGGTTTCGCACCTTGCCTGCTTAATTGGGTGCTAAAAGAGGGGGGACACGTGGTCAGCCGAGGCAGTACCAATTCATCGATATGATGTGTCGATTTTGACTGTTGCGGCGAATATTCGTTACCAGAATGAGGTCGATTCGACCGCACAGTTCGACTTCAATTTCTAACTACTTTGAACCATCACCTGGATTCCTTTACTTATAGGGCAAAATATCTGAAATTTATTTTACAAAGAAAGCGAAAAAGAAGTGGTTTTTAAAATTATTTTTTTCTAAATATAAAGTCCGGAACCATTGCGAAAAGGTCCCCTCTGTACTCTTTCTTTACTATTTTTCCAGAACTAATCATAATTGTACAGTGATCGACTATGTGTCCTATTTCCTGTGTCCCCCCTTCTTTCTCGTGGATCCGCCGCGCGACCTGGAGTTGACTATTCGCGTTCTCCCAGTCTGCTATTTTCGGCGGCGGAGTGATAATCGCCAGGGCAGATCAGCAGCTACTCTCCCGGCCCGGCCCGGCCCGGCCCCATTGTCTGGCCGGACAATGCATAGGTATGAGTGGTCCAGGTCATGTGTCTGGTCCAGCGTCAAGAGATGCTGCCGGCCAGCGAGGCTCACACGTGGGAATATGTGCGCCCACCGCCCAGTCATATAACCACCTGGGAGAAACAGTGAAATGTATATTATTTTTTCATTGCTATTTTGCCGCATATTTTTGAAAGCTCCACAGGAAGGCGTCTACACCTCGTCAAGTGTAGACGGCACTTCTCTGAACTCTAGCATCTTCTAATCCCACTGTGGTCTAGCTAAGCTCCCCACCCCGCCCCGCCCCGCCCCGCCCCGCCTCGCTGTCTCGTTTCGTCCCGCGTCCCTCGGGAACCTCTCTCTCTCTCTCTCTCTGCTCCCGTGCGAAGGGGCCACGTTCGGCATTTAGAGCAACCCGCCCGCCTCATCTTCTCAGCGTGCCGAGACGTTTTGGTCTTCCCTGTCGCAGGAGCAGCTTGCGCCATCCTCCGCGCGGCCCGGTGGCAGCGCCGACGTCACGTCGCCGTCAGGCAGGCGACGGCGAGCAGCGCGAGAGGGAGGGAGATAGAGACAGAGGTATTAGGTTACGGAGGAGCCAACTAAAATTTGAGTAATGTTTTAATACACTTCAGGCTAATTTCCTTGCCCCGCCCCGCCCCGCGCCACCCTGCCCGCCCCACCACCCCAGCCAGCTGCCTTACACGCAGGGCACGCCCGAGCAGGGCGGGCAGGCTGTCTGCTGTTGCGCACGCGCAGTCATTCTGATCATGCCTGTCTGTTTGTTCCAGGTACTGCAACAACACGCCTGCAAGCTGAGTTACAACAGATAGCCGCCAGGTCGCAGGAAGGTGAGGTTAGGCCACATCAGCAGCATTCATTGCCCCTCCACTAGACAGTCTACAATAAGTTGGTTAAATTTTAATTCTTATTGGATCGCCACAAAGTCGTGGGAGAATATCTCATCTGAATCACATGATTGGTTTGCCACCATAAGTTACGGGAGCATCACATCAGAGAAATTTTGAAAAAAGATCGTTGAGTAAGAGATGCTAAGTTATGATAACGTTATTTTTTTTTCTTCGGTCGTCATGAACTTTTGGCGTACGATGGAGCACGCTGTTAGAATCGGGCTAGTTTCTTAACGGTAAGTGGGAGGGGGGGGGTAGGTAGGAAGTAGTTTTATGGTGCTATGGAGACCAAGGCCACTGCCTGCCCTTTCTTGGCGTGCCAGCGAGCCACGGCCCTCTGCTCGCCGCGTGGCTGCAGCGTCAGTCAGTCTGTCTGTCTGGCACGCCCCGCCCCGCCCCGCCCTACGCCGCGGTTTTGTCGTCCGCTCGGCATGACACAACGCCCTCTAATCTGAGTGTTGTACCGCTCGCTCTGTGCTGTCCGCACGCAGTCTATTTCCGCGAGCATGCGAGGCGGGGCGTGCCCGAGGGGGCTGCCAATCTGGTAGTTCGGTGTACACGAAATCGGTAATACCTGGTAATACTTGGTAATACTTGGACGATAAATGCTTCTTTTCGGGTAAAAACACTCACAAGTCTCAAATTTTGCGATATATTGTCAATTTATCTCGAATTCTTGCCACATTTTGTCGGATTTCTGTTCGTAATACTTGGTAATACTTGGTAATCCGGTAGTACGGTGTACACAAGAATAACGAGTGGCAGCCCCCTCGGGCGTGCCGGGGCGGCGGGCAGGCGGGCAGGCAGGCAGGCAGGCAGGCAGGCAGGCAGGCAGGCAGGCAGGCAGTCATGCAAAGTGTAATTGTGTTGTCTAAGTGTGATTGGAGCTAACGCCTTTGTCGGCGATAAAGCGTAATGACTTCTCGTTCCTTCAAATCTTGCATGCTAGTTTTACTTTTTCTGCCACGGGATCACTTTTTGACGCTCGCGAGAGAAAAAGAGGGATGAGATCTTTAAGTCGGGCTTCGCACATTCTCGTTTTGAAATACTTTCACCTGATTGGTTGCGCCGCTTGTCATGCTGATCCTAGCGCGCGTCCTTTGATTGGGATGAGAGCCCCGCCATTGCAGCGCTTCGCCGATTTGTATTCTCAGTGCCTCGTGGCGTGGCGTGGCGTGGCGTGTAGGGGACGTCGCGTTTAGGTTGGGAAACCTGGCAGCAGGGTTATGACTGGTGTGAAATAAAGACCTGGATACTTGGCAAAGAAACGCGATGCGCGCAATTTCTCATACCACGCCTTTAGTTGTCATACCGTACT
>CABIKL010003732.1:0-10543 GCA_902196195.1 Aptinothrips rufus | reverse complement strand
CCCCCCCCCCCCCCCCCCCCCCCCGCTCCGACAAAAACTCTGGTAAAATCCTTAGAAAGTACCCCAAAAGTCTCAAAAAGTCCTAAAGTCTCATAACGTCTCACTTGTCTTTTTTTTTTTTTTTTTTTTTTTTTCTTCAAAAATCTCGAAACTCGAAAAGTCAATCTAACAGTCACAAAAATTGAAAAATCCAAAGACTTTGAATCTTCGAACACTCCCAGAGCTGGATACCCCTCGATCACCGCTGGATTGTGTCACCATCCGACTATTATCACGGCCACTTATCAATCTTGGACTCTTAGACCCAGTGAGGGGGAACGGGGATTGAATCGACATCGTTTCGACATCGAATCGACATGATTTTCGTGGAATCGACGTTACTTTCGTCGAAACGACATCGAATCGACCCATCATTTCGGACTGGGGAGCCACAACGCGCGACCAACTACGACCTCCATCCAAACAGAACGCCTCCCCCACGAGGAGCAGATCGTGGGCGTTCAGTGTCAAGGCCACCACATAACACATAAGGGGAGGGGCAGCCCCTGAAGCTAACCAGATATACGAAAGGGAAAGGAATAGGGGCAGTTCGAAGCATACGGAGCCCATCATAAACGAGAAAATGGGTACGAGCTGAAACGCGACGATGCGTAAGAACAAATCGCGGCATGCATCTCAAAGGCCGATCCATCCGGTCAGAAATCGTCCTTGTCACCAGCGGGTCGGAACACCAATATCAGAGATTTGGATCCATTCCCATGAGGATTCAAACGGAGAAACGGAGGTATCAGCGCTAATTAAAGTAAACCAAGAGGTGTCCAGTATTACCTCGGAAGAGGTGGACTGCCGGTCCCAGAATCAACCGCGCTGCTGGGAACCCGGGGAACCCAACCCGGGGACCGGGAGAGGATGGGACGGGAAGGGGGCGGGGGGGGGGGGGGGGGGGGGGGAGAGAGAAAGAGAATGTCCGCCGCCTGCCTGCCGTGCTCTTTCCTCTTCCTCTCAGTGGCGGTACGCGGTACGCGGGGCGGTGCGCGGTGATGAGCGGGGCGCCGTGCCGTGCGGCTCAATCAATCAACCCCCGGACCTCCTCCGTCCCTCCCACCCCCGCCCCGGCCACACCGCACCGCGCGGCTGTGGGTGACGCTTTGTATTGATCGCGGATGCGAGAGCTGGAAAGCGGGGCGGGGTGGGGCGGGGCGGGGCGGCGGGCGGGCGCCGGCCGGCGGGGAGGGGTAGCCCGGTAGCCCGCGCTGGATCCGCTGCTGTTACTGGAGCTAGAACCAAAGGGAAAGGGTGAGCTGCTCGCGGGGCAGGAGGAGTCAGTCGTACGTGAAGTGCTGAGAGAAAGGCGGCTGCGTGGGGAGATGAGGCTGGAGTGGGGAACGACCGGGCGGGGCGGGGCGAGGCGGGGCGGGGCGGGGCGGGGCGGGAATTAAAATTACGTGCAGTGGGGGCGCAAGTGAAGGGCTGGTCTCGGAGCCGCGTGGGCCGGGGTCGCCGGTTCGCGAGGGCCCCGTGGCTAGGCTCGGATCACTGCGAGGGCCACCGCCCCCGCTCCCACCCCGCGCGGAGGGGGTTGAAGAGCGGCGGAGAGGGCGAAGGGGAAGCGAGGGGAGTGGAGGGAGGGGAGCCTGGGCCGGGGAAAGAGGGTGGGAGGCGGAAACGGAAGGGCCGCTAACTTTCTGAGGGTGCAGGTGAAGGTTGAGGAGGTCGGGATATGGTCCCACCTTCCAGTACCTTTGAAGAGGCTGTCTGCATCGGAGCTGCCTAGAGCAATACGCAATGGGAAAATAATAGGCGAGTCTAGGGACACACCCAACATAGAGGCTGTGCGGGCTATGCAGGCTGTGCAGGCTCTGCGATTTCAAACATCTCATTTCCCGCCGCTTGAGTGTTGCCTGACCGTTGGGGCCGTCTCAGATGACGCACGCACCGACGGAGGGGTTTTGTTTCGCTAGTCCGCACCCTGCTGCCAATCCTAAGAAAGCCCGTACCAGAGACGGGAAACGGGTGGGCTCTAGAGCCCGCAAGCGCTTTCTGTCTCTGTCGCACTCACTGAACTCTTACGGCGGGAGAAAGAGAGACTGATGCAAAGCCCACCAGAGCCCACCACTTTCCCGTCTCTAGCCCGTACCCATTCCGTACCAAAGAAGCCGAGAAAAATGTGGTCGGTGCGGCTGCACTTCTTCAACTTGTTGAGTGGAGCTCGGTAGCAAGATGCACGATGGGCACGGGGTGGGCACGGGTGGGCACGGGGTGGGCACGGGGTGGACACCGGGTGGGCACGGGGCGGGCACGGGGTGGGCATGGGGTGGACACCGGGTGGAATCGGAGTGGGCACGGTAGGCAAGATGTGAGCACGACATTGGGGGGATATTCACCTTACTGAGATATTCGCTTTAAGTGGAGATTCAACTGTGGGGATCAAATTTCATGGAACTCCCCACACTATCATCATCATCAGTTGTACCCTTGATGTCTTATATTTTTAAAAGTTTCTTCACATGCAAATGAATTTTGTTAAAAAAAAAAATTAAGGAGAAATATGCAAAAAGCAACTTACTTAGGATCAATGTTTTCAATTTTTATGTCAGCAACTCCATTGAAATTAAGCCACACACATCAATCTGGTTTGATGACTCGACACAGGCTACAGGACTATCTCGTGAAAAACTGATAATACTGTGCCCCCTCAAAGAATAGTGCTTGTGCCAACCCCAGTTCAGATCAGAGGGTGCAGATAGAAGATCTTAGGCAACTCCAACTTCCATAGCTCATTTCTATTAGATTTGATGTTCCTTAAAAGTCATATAATAATACTATCGGAACAAAGACTCTGCTACGTCTTCCAAAGCGGTTGTGACTATAACACATTCATACTAATGAAAATTAAGCAATGCTGCACAGTGATTGTTAAGTAAATCCAGCTCACCGATTTGGTTAATACAAATCTCAAAAATCTTGCAATAAACAAAACGGATACGCCTACAAATTTTAAGTAAACATTCAAAACTTGAAGGCGGAATAAAATCAAGGAATTCACAGCGGTCAATATGCAAGTTTCCATTGAAAAAAATGCTAGACATAATAGAGTAAATAAAAATATGAGAATACAACAACAATCTCAAGTTATGTTGACAAACATAACCTTCAAAATGTCAGTGCTGTCATTCAAGAAGAGAGGGTGAACACAAGTCATCTCGTTATTTTAATGAGAAGATGAACATCAATTAAAAATGGTCAAAATCTACTCTAATTCAATAAAAATTGGAACTTTTATGGTGAGTCAGTTATAACCTAGATAGCGCTCTTCTTAACAGTGCGGGCACTTCAACGAAAACAATAAAAAGAGGATTCAATACAATGGAGATGAGTAATCTTTCAAGATCATAGATATCCCACAAATTACGAGAGGGAATTGTGCTCTCTGTCAAATCCTAAGCCATCAAAGTGGTTGAGAGAGATACGTACCATGAAATCACCGACGAGAAGGACGAATACTCTTGCCTCTGAGAAGAATCTCCGAAAGCACGATCTTACTAGTTATTCCTGATTAAGAGCAGCAACAACTTCTTATCCGATCAAATGGCAGTCACGCGGCACTTAGGTAAATTGTCTAAAAACAATTCGCCATTGTTTAGGTCCCGTTCTGTTCTCAGCCCTGAGCCGCAGAAGCTACACATTCCTTCACGAGTCGGAAGGTTTGGTTAAGTTTCCACCTGCATAGCATCCATGGTCATCGACCTCTCCCGTCATCATTGCTATGCGAACGCCTTTATTGGACCCCAGAATGCTTTGAAGTTGTTGGGTAAATTTGTATATTTATTTGCGAGTTGTCCTCCTCACTAAAAGTCTCACCGTTGAACGTCGGGAATGGAAAAAAATGACTCGGTACAGACTGTGCTACCAAGAGGCCATTCGTGGCGCCAAGTTTGAATCTTTCGCGTGCGTGTCAAACAAAGCAGCTTCAATGCGGAATGGGTGAAAGTTGCAGGGGTACCCCTCATTGGCTTAATATATGCGGCTGAATCCATGTCAAACTGTGTGGAAAGGTTGATTGTATTCACACAAATCCCAATTTTAATGACAAATCTTTTGCCACCCATTTACTGTAGTGTCTAAATTCAAAATATTTTCTGTGCTTTTTCAATTTAGCTTTACGTTTATCAGATCTTGAAACGAATTTAGAAAGACCGAGAGTGTTGACAAGGGAGTTGAGGAGCTTGCTGTCAATGATTTCATAAGCTGTCATGATTGGATAAGCGTATGACGTATTTGCCTTGAACATTTCAGAAGTCGATTGTAGTGAATTTGTAAGTGGGCAAGGGGAAAAAACAATAAGCCAACTTCATTCTAAAAAATAATATGTATTACAGTAATACTTGAAATACAGTTCAAACTAGTTGTATAACGTGGTGAAATGAAATCTGCTTAACTTTGGGTGGACATGACTAGACCTGACTTACAACATAACAACAAAAGTACCACATGCAGTTCTTGTTATATATTCAGTACTTAATAGCAAAATAAATAAAACACAATAACCTGATGATGTAAACCTTGACACAAAATAAAAATTTTCCAAAGGTGTAACTGTAATGATGGTAGCTGCAACTTCACTTAGACCGGTTGGGTATGCTGACAACAACACTGACACTGCCAATCAATACATATAAAAATTCACACACGTCCTTTAAAAAGGCCACTTTTTATCATTTCAAATGGTGCAATTTTCACCACTGTAGAAAACATGGAAAATATTACATATCTACAAAGAATTTCTTTGAAAATGAAAATTGTACAAATTGAAAATGTACGTGAGGAATGTCCACATATAAGAGGGGCATTAACTTTAAAAATGCCTCATCTCTTAGATGAATAGGAGCACATACAATAATTTGTTAAAACATAAATTTTTACAAATTTTTTTAACATTTTTCTGAACTCATGTGAGTATTAGTCTTCCAGTAGAAAAAATAGTGATTATATTTTCTCTCTTCATTTACCATTAATGATAAGCTATTTCAAACTGGTTCTTAAATTAAGATCTCAAACAAAAACAAGAAACACTTATTACTCTTAAACTGTCCTATGAAATGTTTTGTAAGTAAACTTGAGCAATACACAACAGTCATCTTCATTAGTTCAAACAATTAGTTAATCAAGATAGATAAAACAAAGTGTTACAGCTTTATGTAAATCCCCAACAGGGACAAAAATACAGTCTTTTTTTCAATACACAACACAATGACAATATCATACTAACAGGTAGTGCAAAAGAAACAATTAGATCTTACTCAATATCCTCAGCGTATTGTTTATTTTGAAATATGGCAGTGAAGGAAGTGAATGTTTCTAATCTATCCTCATTAGGAAGAAACATTTTTGATAAGTAAAACCAGATGGGTACAGAGAAGAGGGGAAGGCACAAACAAGAAAATTTCTGACTTTACAATTTATAAGAAAGAAGAAAATAGCACACAGAATATTTGAATTAGAAAACCTCTGGGCATAACGCCGGGGAATTTTGATTCTACACAAAATGTTATTTTCTTATAATATTTAAACGATTGACGAAGCACACTATTGAAAGTGTAAAGGAAATTCATTGCACATTCCTACTGTAGAACCAGAAACTTGTTAAACATATAAAAGTAACTGTTAACCTTGACCATCTCAAAACACAGCAATACAACTGATGCGCCTTACGGTAGCTTTCGGTTCCCTGATACAAATTAGGAACAGAATGCACAAGGACAATTTCCCCTTAAATCAGTTCTGACCTAATGATTAAAAACACAAAATATTTCTCATCATTGCACGGAATGGAGGTTTTACTTGGCACAGCGTACATTCTACAGTATTATTGATTTGAGCCTACATGAAACGCTTACATAGAAGTCCACTGGTTTAAAAAGAAAAAAGGGGGAAAAAAAGACAACACAGATATATGCGACGTGATTTACATGTAGGCAACTTCAAAGCCTTAGAAAACATTCACAATATGTTTCTTTACTTGTGTTACTTGCTTCCAATTTAATCTTCTTTTGTCAGATGCTTTTGCTGTAGATAAAGAAGATACATACAATATATACAAACACACAATCAAGGCACCTTTACACCGATTGCACACCTCTCAATAAGCTTGTTGACATAAGGGTAAATCCTACACATCAGTAACAAGACATATATCAATTCATAAAGTTCTTCAACAAGTTATTGAAAGATAACATTCTGCGACTAGCTAAGAACCTTATATACTTCCTAGAGAATGATAATTGCAGTCTAGTCAGTGGACGAAATAAGGTGTGATGAGAAAAGGGAGGAAGACAAAACCAGTTAGCTTGTTACAACAGAAATAGCTCTGCACCATTTCACAGGAGCTTTCAAAAATTGAGTATCTCATTGAGCATATCATATTATGATGCTTAGTCAGGTGCTTTTAACAATTTTTGAGGAAAATGAAAGACTATGACCTTTTAAATATATCAAGTGTCTTCCATATGATTGAAGAATTCTGAACCACAAGGGCATTTGGACTTGAATTGGGCCAAATTATGATTCACCCAGAAAGAAATATTTTTAAGAAAGGAAGACTGAAAATCACTTTGCAAGCCATTTGATGATAGCTAAAATAAGTGTGATGGAAAATATTCATACATCAAACCCATGAAACATGAAGTGCTCAAGGGAATGACCAGACTATGCTCACAGATTTCACATTAATGAGAAAAATCAAATAATCAGAACGGAACACCAACCAGTTAAATCATTTTTAAATATTGAAACAGGCTGATCTCCACGATTAACAAATAATATTTAATCTTTAACAGGTAGCTGCATCAAAGGTGCCCTTACTTTGAGTTATCATTGACAAATTAACACAGACCACTAAGGTAAATCCAATTTTTTTTCCGCCCAAGATATTAAGCAGATTTCAGTTTCCGTAAATTGACTGACAGTGGTTGGTCGATGTCTAACAATAAGAGTGTACCAGTAGTTAAGCACATACATATGGTCAACATCAAATATTTTGCTCAAATTGAATAGTTTTATAATTATAAAGTAGACCATCCCAAGTAGCTGGAGGACAAAAACTGAAACTTTGCTACATCTGGTTTAAGGAAGAGAGTTAGAGCTCTTTATGTGTTAGAAATATGAAAGTATGAGCTTTAAACCATTGCTGTAACAAGCTTTGTGCAGGGAGACTGAAGACAACTTCTACTAAAAGACTCTTGCAAGTTCTGGTAACTCATTGAATCATAGGACGGTATCAACAAGCAAGAACAGCAGCCTACCTCCCCCGGTTGTCCCAAGAAATGCTCAGCTCTTTCAGATTTTCTGCAATCATGATAAGGTTCTTGGGCGCCCAGAAGAGAAAAGCTGTTTTTGCTTGTATATTGATGAGTCAATACAAGACAGGGTAAATTTGAAAAATGATCACAGAGAAGACTCTGGGAGATAAATGTGGGCGTCTTACACTTGCATACAATATTTCCAAACCAGGAGAAAATCCATAATTAACAGAGAAACTACAATACCATGACAATACAGTGAAAATTTTCCTATCACTAACTTCAACTCTGTTATTAATATTTCGGTACTTAGACAGCAGCAATTCTAAGGCTATTGCTTTTTTCAACAAATGGATGACCGATGTACATTTATAATACAAATACAGTAATTAGAATCAAAATGATGTACAAAATTGAGACTTCATAAGTTAGAGCTTTAAGCAATACACAAAGATAAAACCAGACACAATTCAAATTAACTATGCTTTCTTGTCAAACAAGGGAAGTTTTGATTTGACAGCACCTTCACAAACTATCAGTCTTTGATTTGCACAGCGCTTAGTCAAGTGTAGCCTGGAGGGGGGCATTGGGGGTGGGCTAGCTGTTGTCACACCTTTAGAACCACTGGATGAGGCTAAAGATTTCCGAATCAGGGAAATGTCAGATGACCGTAATACATCATTCAATATTTGATTGTTTTCATGTGGATTCCCAGAAAATCTTCGTGTTGTTGATATCTGAAATAAAAAAACATCAGTTTGTTTAGTAGCCACTCCATCTTCTACAACTCACATTAAAGAGCATTGATGAGTGTATTGATGACTGACAGTACCTGTGGTAATAGTTTTGCTGAGGGTCGTCTTGATGGTCCGGCTGATCCAGAAGTAAGTATACTGTTCTGCTTCCTCTCAAAGTACTCTACTATTTTGCTAATTTGTTGAGGAGCCTGGATGAATATAGCAAATAATACAATTATGAACTAAACATAGGCAGAAATAAGAGAGCAACTCACAAGAAAAATTCTGTTAAAATTACCGGGTTGGTTGTGAAACCTCGTTCTTCCCAATAAGCAGGATCACCACCAAGGCTTGAAACATCTTCTGAACTATCAGTATATATTGAGGAAGATCTCTTTGCAGAGAAAAGTAGGGAGGAATGATGACGTGAACTAAGGCCGCAACTACCTGAACCTAAAAGCAAGAGAAAAAAAATTCTTTAAATATGTAAGATAAGGAGTGATAACAATGCTAAATATATAAATTAAATTAAGTTTCGAAACCACAAAGTAATAATTAAAGTAATTTAGACAATTCATGATATTTATCATTAATCATACCATTTGGTGCTAAATCATCAAGATCTGCTAGTTCACCAGAAGATACAGTTGTCGTTGAAACTGCTGAATCGTCAAGTAGAAAAAGGGATGAAGCTGCAGATGACGAGCAGAGTGTGTGGCGGGCTGGCCCTGAACAGAAATCAGACGGCGAGAGTGGATCACAGCCTGAAAGCAAAACATCTCAAAGTTAATAACAATACATTTTGAATTTTTGTCATGTTTTGACAAGAAAAAGGAAGTTGTTACACACCTGGTAAACCATAATCCTCTCCCACACTGCTGAAGAACCCAGATTCACAGGAACCTCTACGTCGCAATGCAACAGATGGGAAGCCCCCCAACACTGTTCCAGCAACACTGTCATCCTCCGACAGGAGAAGCGTGTTGAGATTCGATGATGATGAGGAGAGTCGCCGCTGCAGTGGCAACGGAGCCATTGGTAACGAAGAGCCCAGCAGCTGCTTTTTGTCAGGTTTGCAGTCCATGACAGAGGAATGACCAGAAAACACACTATTGTCATCCACAGAAGACTTGGGCAAACTGGAAGCTCTCGATTTAATTTGTGTCTCCAGCAATCGCTGTGTTAAAACTTTGGGGTTAATTGCTGTACTCGCCAAAACAGGTCTTCTCCGGACGAATGTTGGTGAGGATGGTAATGACAGGTACTGGGGATGGTTGTAACACCATGGCTTCTTTTGAACACTACTTTGCATGTCACTTGAGCATTGCTCTCTTGATGAGTGAGCCTCACTGTGGGAAGAACCCTGTAATGATGCAGAAATCTGACAGCCATCCCCACCGAGTCTAATTTCACAATTTTCTAATAGTGGGACTTCTGGTGGTTTTTGAAGAAACTCAGCCTTCTTTTCTGATTGTAGTTGTCCAGACAATGGGGTAGAAACTTTATCACAAACTCTAGATCTATCATCCGCTTTGCGCACATCATTCACTTCACTGTCCATCTTAAGGTAGTCATCCGATGCCTTATTGTGAGGAGAGAATATGGAGCCCTGCGTTGAACCATCCTCTGATCTGCTCTGACATGATTCTGTACCTGCACTAGATTTGCACTCTGAATTAGGTCTCTTTCCACTGCTGAGCTCAGCCTCCACTTCGCTCTTCAGCCTCCACCGAGAGCCCACTTTGCACCACATGTCCACCCCAGTATTGATCATCGGGGAGATGCACTCCTGCGAGGTCGCCTGTCTCGTCGTGCCGAGGAGGTCCGACGCCGGGACGGTGAACGGCGGGCCCAGCGACAGCTTGCGGGGAGACCTCCTGTCCTGCGGACGAGACGTGGACAGGGTCTCCTGCGAGAGCAGCGCCGAGCCCTCCGCGAAGGGCGTGCTGGGCGGCGTGGGGCAGTAGAAGGGCGAGGGCAGCTCGAAGCACGAGGAGAACAGGTCGCCGCTGCACCCCAGGTTGGCGGACAGGGTCGCCGACTCCCCCTTGTCGCCCAGGATCTTCTTGACGCCGCGGAACTGCGAGAGCGCGGCGAAGGGGTTGAGCGCGCCCTTCTCGCTGGGCAGGTAGTGCGGGTCCTCGAGGCACATGCTCTCGCCGACGTGCTTGGCGGTGAGCCGTGTGCCCGCAGCCGTGCCGGTCGCCGTGCCGGCCCCGGAGTTAGCCCCAGATCCGGTCTCAGATCCGGTCCCAGATCCGGTGCCGGATCCGGGCCCCGGGTGGCTGATCTGAGGCGACATGAAGTGGCAGCGCGCCTTCTCGCTGGGCGAGGTGTGCGGAGGGAAGGCCACCATCAGGCCCACGTCCTCGGACAGCGACCGCCGGTGACTCACTGCGAGCAGAGCAGAGCGCACGTTAGTCATCAGCTCAGTACTGTCAGTACTCACCAAGGCGGTACGGGCGAGTATCCAGAGGGTGGGTAAATTGGGGGGGGGGGGGGGGGGGG
>CABIKL010003731.1:0-10544 GCA_902196195.1 Aptinothrips rufus | reverse complement strand
CCCCCCCCCCCCCCCCCCCCCCCCCCCCCCCCCCCCCCCCCGCGACGCACACCATCGGTAATAAGCAGGTACTGACCGGCCCGCCGCCCCGCCAGCCCCACCGACCCCGATCCGCGAGATAGGGCCGACTTACGAGCGATTTACGAGCTCTTAGAAACAATTTGGGGGCGTTGCTCTGATGTGTAAATCACCCGCGGCGGGGCGGGGCGGGGCGGGGCGGGGCGCGGCGGCACTGCACTGCAGAGGCCTCTCGAAACAGTGGGCGATATCTCGAATCACTTACAAACGAGAGGCAACAAGGCGGCAAACAAGGAGCACTGGTGCTCCTGCCTGCTGCTGCGAATACCACGCGAAGACAGGTAATTGCAGGGCAGGTCGCGGGTCTCGGCCGGGACAGCCCTGCGCCGGTGTATTATGGAAATGTGCTCGCGGGGCGCTGACACAACAGAGGCCAAACAGAGTTATCGCCAGAACTATAAATCATGAGTTAGTTCTGAACCTGTCTTTCAGTACCTAATAAACATGATCTCCGCAAGCAGTCTGCGTTCTCAGAGGTCAGAGGTCATTGACTGATCGCGGCAGACCACATCTCGACTGTGGGCCGGCCAGGAAAGCTCCAGAGACGTCCACGATAAAGATAAGCGTCAAGGCGATAACGATAACCGGTAAAGTAAGTTGGTTAGCGAATCGTCATATCTCGATAATATAAGTATGTTATCGTTTCGCGATAATGTTAACAGTTAACTACCAAACGGAACTATCGCGATCGCGATGCACGATGCATCATCGTTATCGTTATCGCCGTGTCGGAGATATCGGATAATTTATCGTTAACAACTCTGGACAGCTCCAATGAATTAGGGGGAAAGGCAGGAAGGGAGGAGTCACCTCGCATTCAGCCTTTCATCGGCCACGTGAAATTGAGGGCCGGCAATGGTCCGTGTGAAATGGGATAGGGTCCCGCAGGATCCCGCAGGGTCCCGTAGGACTTGCGAGGGTGGCCGTTTGAAGCGCATTAGAGTGTAGGGTCGGCTCACAGTCCAGCAAACCACCCCCGCCCCGCCTGGGAGGTAGGCGCCCCGCCGCACAACTATACAACTTCACTTATCAAGTCAGTGAGCGGTCAGCACGAGAGGGACGGAGAGGGAGAGAGAGAGATTGGGCGGGAGGGTGAGAGATAGCGATACGCTCCGAGAGAAAGGGCGAGAGGCCAGGGAGGCCAGACAGATGGAGATTATGGAGCAAAGTGGACATCGTTGCTAAGTTGAGATGCTCTGGGATTTCAGTGGGTCCGGTTCCGGGCGGCCAGTGGCCAACCACGCCACCCCATCCCGACTCCAGGCAGACTGGCCCAAGCTGGGAGCTGGCTGGAGTCGGCTGGAGCTGGCTGGAGAAGGCTGGAGCAGGCTGGAGCTGGCTGGAGTAGGCTGGAGAAGGCTAGAGCAGGCTGGAGAAGGCTGGAGAATGCTGGAGGAGGCTGGAGCTAGCTGGAACTGGCTGGAGCCGGCTGGAGAAGGCTAAAGAATGCTGCAGAAGGCTGGGGAAGGCTGGAGCGGGTTGGAGCTGGCTGAAGCCGGCTGGAGCTGGCTGGAGCCGGCTGGAGCTGGCTGGAGCTGGCTGGAGAAGGCAGGAGAGGGCTGGAGAATGCTGAAGCTGGCTGGATCAGGCTGGAGCTGGCTGGAGAAGGCTGGAGCCGGCTGGAGAACGCTTAAGCTGGCTGGAGCAGGCTGGAGAAAGCTGGAGCGGGCTGTAGAAGGCTGGAGCCCAGTTGGGCGGCCTGGCTGAGGGTCCAGGAAGCATCTCAGCCCGAGAAGATGTAGAGGGCCGTAATGTAGCCACACGGCCACCGGCTGGATCCCACCGGACTGGACCAAACGCACGACCCACTAGACTAGACCACGCGCCACGCAACTTGGGCGACTTTAGCCGCAGTAAACTGGTCACAGTATAAGCATCCTAGCCGGCTTTTAAGCCTGCCTCAGTGGCTTGTTGTTTCAATGCCCTAATGCGACAACAAAGTATCAAGGTTCAATTCCCATTTTCCAGACCTCATTCACGACCTGCCTTCCTACTCTGCCGATCATTCAAGATGGCAAACATCATTCCCGTCCGTCACTTAGCCAAGCGTGCATGCGAAGTAATTTTATGGAATCTTTCGCACGGCATGTTTTAATGGTACACGTGTGACCAGCCACTAGCCACGGCTGAGCAGCAGGGCATTGGCATGGTAACAAGCTTTGGGGTCATATAGGTATAGGCAACGCTTTCAAAAGCTCCCTCCTGGATTCACTGTAATTTTCTTACATACGATACTCGTCTATAATAGATGCGAATATAAGCAGCCGTAATACATACGCCCTGTCCTCAGTATTCCGTACGGATTCGTCTGTATTACATACACGCTGCCGTCTGTATTACAGAGAGGACGTCTGTAATACAGAATGATCCGTACGTATTACATACGATTTTGTACGTACGTAATACGGCTGCTCAAAATCGTGTTTTACAAAGCGAGCTTAAGTAAGAAAATGACAGTGTTAACTCAGAAAAGAATTTGTCCAAATTATTGGAAACCACATGTTGGAGCATGCGGAAATGACTTTTGGCTAGACAGGCACGCCGCTATGTATTGACTGCGGTCTAGCTTCTAGCTCGCCAGTCACTCCTCGTTATTCCAGTTCCTGTGTCCGTCCTAAGCCCTTCCTTTGAGCCCTGCTCCCTCTGTCTTCTGCTATTAACCGCACCACCGCCTCGCACGCACCGCGGGGTATTTGCGGCGCGGTATGTATATCGCAGGGGCAGGGAGGGGAGGGGAGGGGGAGGGCCAGGGGGAGCAGGTGTTTGCCAATATTAATTAGCTCTGCCGTCTTGCCTTGATGTGGCGAGGGGCATTTTGAGGGCCAGGAGAGGCACGGGGAGAGAGGGGGGCTGGTCCAACCACATCCTGCACAACGATGTAGCCTCGCTGGGGGCTGGGGGAAGGAGATGGAGGGCAGTGGACGGGCGGGAGGGGGGGGGGGGGGGGGGGGGGGGGCGCCAGGCAAACTCACTAAGTGGATCGCTGATCGGCGGCTTTGAATCTCGGAGCCCAGCCCGGAGCTGATGGGGATGGGACTGCTGTAGCCCTCTGCTGATAGGTACGAAGAGGAGAGAGCTTTGTCCGGTCACTGCCCCAACAAATCCATAGTAAATGTGTACTCGATAGTACTGGCAGCTAAATCAAAACACTGCATACAACTGGAACGCGAACACCTGGTTCAATTCTCGATACCAGCAACTTTCTTTTCGCAGTCATCTTCTTAATCTCATACTATCAACCCTCCAACAGTCATAACGTATTAAGTAATTTATTCATATTCTGAACAAAATTGACCACATTATGAAGAAATTTGGTCATTATATGAACAACCTGTTGTTCGCAGATATGACGGTTGCTTTTTGTTCGCAAATATGACCACATCTGTTCATATTACATGAACAAATTTGCTCCTGCGGAAATAAGAGTGCAAAAACAATTTCAAAACGAGAGGTGTATTTGGTAATCAGAAAGCCTCAAGCCCAAGCCGCACGGTAAAAACCGATCACTTGAAATTCAAGGATAGGTGGATTTCAAGGATGCGGCTATGCAAAGGGCCTTTTGAAGTCATCCACCAATCATTGGATTTCAAGGAGTCGTTTTCACCGTACGTTTCTTGGAGGTGTGCATAGAGAATATTGAGGGTGGGGGCTAATGCAGGTTCCTCTGAGTAATGTTCTCTGCTCGCTGTACTCGAGGCTAACAAAGCGAGCAGGGGCATCACCACGTATTCCTGGTCATCCTGCGGGGGTCCCGCGGGACGACGAGGGGAGGTGAGGGGAGGGGAGGGGGCAGGAAGGGAGGGGAGGGGAATTCCTCTCCCTCTACCAGGCCCTGAAGCCTCCCTCCCTCCTCCGGCACGCTCCGGGGCGGCACAGCGCGGCTCGGAGCAAAACAAGAAGGAAATAACACCGACCCGGCCGACATGGCATGACAGGCAAAAGGTCGAGGGACGACATTTCGCTTTTTCGATTGATTCCCCAGTGGTTCCTTCCAAGTGAGACGAATTGCTGCCCTGGAATGCCGTCAGGAACAATGACTGAAGACAGGCCAGCCCAGCTCAGCCAGGCCCCCCGGGGGGGGGGGGGGGGGGCAGGACGCGACACAGGGCCTGCGTGTCTGTCTGTCTGTCTCGTAAGCAGCAAAGTGGTTCTGAACGGTGAGTGACGTGTCTTCTCCTGGCTCGCAAGAAAAACACACATCTTCAGGAGCTGTTATTCTGTGCCCCCGGGAGAATATGTAATACAAGGGAAGAGAGAAGTGGGGGGAGACGCCGAGCGCCGAGCTATCAGAGCCCTGCATGGAACTCTGTTATTGGGGCGGAAGACAAACGAATTGATTATTTGTTATTGTGTCCCATATTTCTGTAGACTCGCCGGAAGATTTGCCGTTTGTCTACGGTTCCCGGTCGTGGAGCACTTTGCGGACGTTTCGCCCTCGTTCCCGCCACACAATGCTGCTCTGGTCTCGCCCCCCCCCCCCCCCCCCCCCCCCCCTCCCGCCCGTTTCCACAACTCCCCAGCAGACAATTTTATCACAGGATCTGGAGGACCACCTCGGCGGCACGTACATGGCCTTCCCACATCTTCTATCCGAAACCAACATTTCTTTGTTGCCGTTTCCACGTCGCTAATTTTGTTCGGGCATTTCTTTCTGCTGCTGCCCTTTTACATCGTACATTGATAAACTGGACAAACAGAGATCCCTGTTATCTTCTGTCCCACTCCCCCCTGTGCCCTTGATCTTCTTCACCACCGCCCCCCTTCCTCCCACTGACATTCCTCCTCTGCTGCCGCCCTCGATATTTCCACAGGATGCTCCAGTCGTCTCTCACAGGAGGAAACACAGTCGTCTCTAAAAGACCACATATTCCGGAATGAGAAAACCACCGGCGGCTAGCAAGACGTTCGGATACGAGTTCTGGAGGGCGGTGGCGGGCGGTGGAGGGCGTGTCCACAGAATCGTGCCGGGAATATTTTGTCGTCTGCTGGCTCCAGCTCGACGGCCCCGCCGGCCGGCCCTCGCTGGGGAACGATGACTTTATTCCGAATTACTCGTCGGATCGCGGAGCCGAGCAGATGGTTATCAGATGCTCCACAGACTCTGCGACAACAGTCCAAGACGGCGGGGCGGGGCGGGGCGGGGCGGGGCGGGGCAGTGAGGAGAAGAGAGGTTCCGTCGAGAGGGTCGCGGAACTGATCAGACATTCAAACAATGCTCAGCAATTTTCTACGCGCCATGCCCTTTCAAAGGCGAAAATGCGAGAGTGTACACTGGAAAAACAAAACTGTGCAAACTAAACTTTTGACAAATATAGTAAGAACTAAATTTTTGAAAAGTACAATAAGAACTACACATTTGGAAAGTATACTCCGCACTTCAGCACTAACACAGGCCTTATAGGAACTGAACTTTTCCAAAGGGTAGCTTCTACACTTCTCAAAAGCGTAACTTACCTCATGCTACACTTCTCAAAAGTGTAGATAGTATACTTTTCTTTTTCCAGTGTACTTTCTCAATCATTAAAAAATCTGTGCGTTATATTCTACATAACTTTGACAAAAAGTGCGGTCATCAGCAAACGATCGTCAATACCCCACGCGGGAGAGACTTTAAGAGTCGCGGCCTGCGGCTGGACGTGCCGCCTGTGAACACGAGGGTAGGCAACCCGCCCGCACGGCTGCGAGCGGCCTGCCTACCCTCCACCGTCTCCAAGAGAACTGGTAGGTCTGGACTCAGCTAACCATGAGAAACCTTAAAAACAGCATACCGTCGAATTTAAGGCTTCACGTTTGCTGGCAGAGAGAGAGAGAGAGAGAGAGAGAGAGAGAGAGAGAGAGAGAGAGAGAAAAGAGAGTGTTTGAGAGACAGACAAGCGAGCCGATCACGGGCCTGGAGCGGTCTTGGCCGGGCCAGGGCATCAGGTCCGGGACCGGAGGAAGGAGGAGGAGGAGGGAGGAGGGAGGAGGGAGGGGGGAGGAAGGGAACGGAAGGGCAGGGCAGGGAAGGGTGAATAGAGCGGGTCCCCCCGCCAGCAGCCAGCAGTGAGACGCACAGCTCTGACTTTTGCAAGTTGAGCTATAAAGGACGCGGAAAATAGGATTGAAGCCGGCATAGCAGGGAAGCAGACGCTCCACGAGGCTCTCCAGAGGGGAGTGAGAGTGTAACGGGGCGTAGTGTTCAAGGCGGGAGGAAGAGAACTCGAGCGACTAGCTCCACGAGGCTCTCCAGAGGGGAGTGAGAGTGTAACGGGGCGTAGTGTTCAAGGCGGGAGGAACAGAACTCGAGCGACTAGCTCCACGAGGCTCTCCAGAGGGGAGTGAGAGTGTAACGGGGCGTAGTGTTCAAGGCGGGAGGAAGAGAACTCGAGCGACTAAAATACCTCATTTACAGGGGGATCCACTTCTGCTCACTTAGAGTAGTAAATGTAAGAAGTGAATGTAATGATTGTGGTTGTACGCAGGACTACACACTGAATGTATTTGTACAATTTTGTGGGAATAATTTGTACGAACTTAAGCCTACACCTGAAGTGCACGATTTTGTGCGTTCCATGCGTACGATTTTTGCTTATCCGTGATGTGTACAGTAAGCATGCGTATAATATGCACAAGATCGTGCATATTAAGCTTAGGTTTAACTTCCTACACATGTTCGCAAAAAATTGCAGAAATACATTTAGTGTGTATATGCGGTTATAATGGTTTAGCAGTTGCTCGAATGAAAGGTAAAGTTTCGCTGATGATAGTCATTGTAAGGAATTTTGAACGCGATTAAGACTTTGACTTTTCTCCACGAAGTGCAGAATGGTCGAGGAAGTTGGTGTTCCTCCTCGTATATTCCTCTCGGTATTTATCCACCCTGCACAGGAAAACCAAAAGCCCGACTCACTCTACCCGCCAAAACACGTTTCAGAAGCCAAGAGTACAAGAAAAAAAATTGGTTTGAGACTTAGTTGAAAACGCGTTTCGTAGAGCGCTGACCTTTTGGGAATATAACTCTCAAAATGAAGTCAAGAAATATTTTGTACGCTTGGGTTCTGAGGCTGCCGCAGAATCTGGGATTCGGTTTTCCTGTGCGCTGGGTATACAGTCGTGCACTGAACACTGGGTACGCTGCACTCACCTGACTGGCAAATTAACACTGAGCAGAGCAGCGTCAGATCAAATACGATGCTCGCTTTGGCAGGAAGGGTTCCAGTTGTTGATAGCATCGGTCTGAAACAAATTAATGGGGATGTTTAGGGAGAGCAGTTTGAGAAACACTCGTCCGCCGGGAAGGGCGGGGCGCGCTCTGATGTGGTAAAGCCGAGGCAAGAAGTTTGAGCTGCACCCTCCTCGGTGCGCGGCGCGGCGCCGCGCGGCACGCCAGGCCTTGAGGGGGCAGCCAGCATGCCAGCAGCCCAGGCTACATTCCTCACCCGGGAACAAATAAAAAGTGCAGCGCGATTTGGTTTTGGAAGAGGAGGAAGGGGGGGGGGGGGGGGGGGGGGGGGACGGAGAGAATGAAATAAAGACCGAGGGAGAGAGAGCAAATTGAATAATTGAATTTGTTTATAAATTGGTTTAAAGAAGACTATATTTAAAAATCCTGAGAGAGAAAGAGAGAGAGAGAGAGAGAGAGAGAGAGAGAGAGAGAGAGAGAGAGAGAGAGAGCAGGTATTTAATCAATTCCACTCCAACTTTTTTGTTGTAAATGTAGCATACGAGTCTACTTTTCGCTTACATTCTCAGAGATGCTCCAGCGTATAGCGGAACGAAGTGAGCCGCTGACAAATCTACCTTACGTCTGGAGCGGGGATGGGGGAGAGAGGGAGGGGAGGCTGGGGAGGACTTCAAGTGTGTGCAGCGGGCTCTACACGCGCAGCACAGGCGACACAATTGGGCGGGTCGTGAGACCAACTTGAGTCTCGCTCTTCGCTGGAGAGAGGCGTGGCGTGGCGTGGGGTGGCGCGGCGCGGAGTGGCGTGGAAAGGAGTTAAGAGGAGCCTGCCCTTGGCAAGTCCGAGCGTCAACGAGCAAAACAGTACCATTCGTAATGATGACAGAACCCGGGCGCTGAATCGAGTCAGGCGCTTTCAACAAAGTCTGAGATCAACGCACGACTCGACTTAACGTTCATATACAAAATCATTCAACGTCACTCTTTCCTCGGTCCCAACGTAGTCTCCTAGGGCTTCCCACCCCCTCACCCCCTCCTTCTTGTCCTTACGCTCGCTACGCTCTACCAACATCCTCGCAGCGGCCGGTTAGAGCGCCACTAAAACAAATTTACACTCGAAATCTGGTTGTGGCAAAGCCCGGCAAGTGGGGGAGAGAAAAAAGAAACTCGTCTGCACGTGACTTTAGTAGTTGTTGTGGGTGGGCGGAGAGAAAAAAGAAGGGGTCACATATCACGAAACAACAGCCATTACGTCACGGCCAGAGCAAGGCGTGGGGGTTCTTGGGGCGGGGTGGGGCGTGGTGGGGCGGGGCGGGGTGCGCGGCGACACCAGGGACTTGACTTGGGTCGAGCCTTGTGCCTGGCCAGACCTTAGGTTGTCTCGACTCCCCCCAATTCCCCCCTCCCCCACCCCCCACCCCGCCCTAACCACAGGCCCTGGGGACCAGCGGTACATCGCACACGTCAGAGCGAGAGAGAAAGGGCTAGGAGTCGGCGGCGGGCTGCGAGCTGCAAGCAGCGGCAGCGCGGACAGTCCGACGATACCCCATTCATTCTATCAGTGGGTGGGGAACCAACCAACCGGGCAAAAGCAGGGACGACATTAACAAGTTGGCGGTAACGTAGACTGCCGCAGCCAGGCCCGGCGTGGGGCGGGGCGGGGCGGGGCGGGGCGGGGCAGCGCAGAGCGAGCTATCACGAGTTGCCGTCCAACTCAATTACTTCATCAGGCGTGCACGGTCCTGCGAGTCTCAGGCAGTCGAGGGATTTCTATCGGGGCGGACCTCCCGCGGAGGGAAAAGCGAGGCGGGGCGGGGCGCGGCGGGGCGGGGCGGGGCGGCGCGGGGAGCGGCCACCTGCTGCGCGGTAATACGCGGCCATTCGGACCGCAGATGAAGCCAGCGTTTGCGGTGAAGGGCAAATTGAGGTAAATGCAGCTCGGCTTGGTTGGAGCCGCAGGCGACGCAATGCATTTCCCTGCAGTAGAGACGAGAGGAGGGCCTTTCATTCCCCTCATGGCAGTAGCGAGTACACAGCGACCCGCCTTCACCAGCGGGACATTTAAAAAGATGGTCGCATTGAGAATAACACTGCTCGCTGGCAGCATCGTACTTTAATTCGTTCAAGGAACCGTACCGAATACGATGCCACGGCACTTTTAAACGCGCGATCGTTACCTTCTAACCGTGCTCTGGCACAAGCAAGTCTTTAAACGATATCTAAGATCTCGGTCAACAACAAGGCCGAAGCTGGTAGAAGAAAAATATCAGATGAAAGCCCTCAGGCATTATTAGCTAATGGGACAAAATTAAGAACATACCCTATGATGGTGGCAGTAAGACTAGGCTCCATCGCGAGCGCTTTCTCTTCTTCTTTGCTTTCGGAAGGTATAGGACGACGGTCGTTTCATTTAACGTGAAATATAGAGCGCTCCGAAGATGGTCTGATACATGAGGGGGTGTGGCCGGCCCGCCCTGCCCCCGCCCACCCATTGTTTATTTGGCTGTAATTCTGCATGAGTCCGGCCGAGAGGGCCGAGCGCCTCTCCTACCTCATCCTTTATCAGCTCACCACTTGGGCGAGCCACAAAGACCGTAGATATTCAGTGGATAGCTTCGGGAGCAGGGGGCGCATTGAGTGATTAAGACTGTAGCTGAACACAAAGTTTTACTGACACTGCGTTGTTGCTGTTCCTTTCTTTCTTATTCCTTTCTCCTTCCTCCTTCTTCCTTTTTCCTCCTTTCTTCTTACTTCTCACTTCTTACCTCTTACGTCTTACCTCTTACGTCTTACCTCTTACTTCTTACGTCTTACCTCTTACCTCTTCCATCTTACCTCTTCCTTCTTACTTCTTCTTCTTCTTCTTCTTCTTCAAATACAATCCACTCGGGTTTGTTTTCTGCCTCTTCGCGTTTCGCCAGTTGACTGGTCTTGGCTGGGCTGAGAGTAACGGCCTGTAGATTGCAGCGCGTCACTGCAACTGCCTTGGAGCGAGCGACAAGAAAACACGCAATAAATTAGAGGGCGGCGAAAGAATTCAAATTTGCGGCATGTTTTCAATCGATTTCGTTCCACGGCAAGATGGATGGGCGGCATGGGCGGTCGAGAGCGAGCGAGGTGCGGAGCGAGCCAAGGCTGCCGCCAGGCTGCCAGCCAACTGTCGATCAGCATCCATAGATAGAGCGCCCCCCCCCCCCTTTTTCCAACCCTTGATGGATGGACCAGGGGCGTATCTGATGCCGAGTGTGCTGCTGCCAGGGACTCGGGACATTGTCGACTGGGTGAGGAGGGGTGGGGTGGGGGTGGG
>CABIKL010003730.1:0-10544 GCA_902196195.1 Aptinothrips rufus | reverse complement strand
CTCTCTCTCTCTCTCTCTCTCTCTCTCTCTCTCTCTCTCTCTCTCTCTCTCTCTCTCTCTCTCTCTCTCTCTCTCAAACATACACACGTACAACTTTGTGCTCTACCGGTCGCGGTGGTCCCGGTGGCCAGTGTGGGGCATGCCGTAGCGCCACGCCGCGCCACGCCGCGCCACGCCGCGCCAAGCCGCTCAGGGACTTCATGTGTATAACCTGCGGGGATACCGCCGCGCCCTGCCACGGCCGGAAATAAATGGGTATCGGGTACCTAATCGGGTACCCATGGGGCTCCCAGGCCCTCGGCGGGCTGGTGTGTCATCATTACTTGGAAGCCCAGTGTGTTCCGAATCAATTGACGGTGGCGGGGGAAGAGGAGGGGGTTCTAGCTCTGATATGTGAGCACGATATACTAACGATCGGCTGCTCTCAGACGTACCATCACTCTCGACTTTCTCAGTAAGTGCACAACGACGGAAAATAAAACGTCTATTTTGCGTAGAACAATGATCCTAAGCGGGATTAATGAGCGTCAATAGTATTAATCCGAGTCAATTACCCGTGTGAATCCGTGTCGATCTGCGTCAAGTTAGTAATGAAATAAGAGAGGTGACATAAATCTCTCTATTGCGTGGTCGCCCAAGCAACAACTCGCCCTCGACGATATCGAGTAATCGAGCTTATGAAGTGATTCAAAAACGTCAACCTTATCGCACTTGCAGAGTGTCTGTGGACTCAATTTATACATCGGCAACATCTGAAGTCCTTCATCACGAAATACGGGGGAAATATGGCCTCACGATTTGCAATAAGTGCAACGGACAAGCGTCGGCATTACATAACTAAACTGGAGCAATTGATGTGAATCAGCGCTTGGAAACACCGCGCGAGAGACAAACGCTTGTCGGTCGATAAAAACAAGACAAAAAATTACTGCTCGGTCGTCTCTTGGAGATATCTCAGGTACCTGCTTTCCCAACAAGTGCGCCGCCTGAGCGTGTTGTTGTTGTTCTGAGGGCCACAATTAGGACATCTAGATAGTTGGTACTTCATGCGTGAAGCTGGCAGAGATTCGACGACTCGCAGAGTTTGATTTTACAACTAACAATTAGCGCCATGCGTACAGTTTCTTCCGCCCTATAAGAGATGCCACAGTGAGTATGAGAGTCGGAGCGCGCGCCGACTGGGTGGGACGCGTATCAAGTGATAATATTACAGTTATTGGTTCTAATTGGCTCCCCTGGCCGGCAGGCAGGCAGGCAGGCAGGCTTCTAGAGTGTAGACTGTAGTCGTAAACTGTAGTCGCAGGTGAGGTGATCGGAGGCGGGATGAGCTGGCCGCAGGGGAGGAGAAGATGAGCCAACTTGTAGCTCTGCGCAGCAAGGCGAAGCAAAGCGAAGCAGAGCGAAGCAGAGCCACCCACGACGAGAGCAGAGCAGTGCAGCGCAACACGCGGCACGAACGAATAAACACATCGCATCCTATCCTCGCTCTGCTATATCGAGCAAGTTCCCCGCCCAGCCCACCGAGAGAGAGACGTCTGCACACCGTCAACAGGTCCCATACGTCGCCTTGATGTCAACGGTCTGCACAGACAACCCGGAAGGGCAAGAAGCACAAAAAGAACCCATAAACCTAGAGTCTGGAGCAGCCCAAAGCCCAACCCAAGACCGCAAGGGAAAAAGAAATATTTTTGAAGGCCAGTTTGAGAACTGTACCAAAACGAGTTTCATAGCTTCCTTTTATTTTTTGGACCTGATTCCCGGGTTGGGTTGCTCGAGGCTCCTGGTTTTGGTTTTCCTGTGAGGATGGCCCAAGTCTCGTGGCCTTGTCGCAGACAAGGACCGGACCACCTCAGCCCACGTATACAGTCCGCCCCGCCGACCCGCAGCCACAGCCGTCCGCGCCCCGCTAGCATCAGCCACCCCTGTTTTTGACAAGTTTATCCGCGTGTCAATTGCGATTTGCTCATGCATACCGCTCCGCGCACGAGCATGACGTAAGCTAAGCTGGTGCGCCGCACCGCGCCACGCCACGCCACGCCGCGCTCATTGGGGCTCCACTGACGTGTTAGCTATACCCTCGCCGGCGAACCCCGTAGGGTGGGCCGCGACGTCGTGGCGTGGCGTGGCGTAGCAGTGGGGCCCCCTATAGCATGCATGTTGTAAAACCAAAGTTTCGCCGTCACGGAGACAGTTCATGTCACCGAACTGGCGCGGGCACCGCTAGCTCCGCTCGACGTCTCACGGAGCCCAGCGCGGCCCGGCCCGGCCTAGACCAATAATAATAATGAAGGCGACCTGAGCTGTCACTGCACTGCCGCTGCGGGGCCATGAACCGCCATGTGCATGTCATGACACGGCCAGCCTCACATGCCCCTGACGTCAGGAAGCCCGCCGTCCATGAGGCCTCACAGAGCTCCCTTAGTTTCTACGAGCAGCAGGACATATTTCCTGTCGTGATTAAGTGCAGGGAAAGTTGGCCGCACTGTGTTTCAGTTTGTTCTCATCGGTGATTGGTCGCCTGGGGGCGACGCGACGCGACGCGACTCTAGTTATAGCAGTGCAACCTAATTCGTCGTCGTGGGCGGCGTTTTAAAGACGCGGCGCGGCGCGGCGCGGCGCCGGCTGCAGCAGTTCGACGACTAATTGTGACAACTGTTTGCGTTCGGTTCACCCCCAGCTTCGCTCGAGCCAATTCTATTGTGATCGCGCTGAGTTGACAGCGGAGAGGTGCGGCGGCAAGCTGCGCCCTGAAAGCTGCTCCCAGAGTACCGGGCCGACCAGGACGGACAAAAGCGGTTGAAGCAACGCTGATAATAAACACACGTTCCCATGACGACCGGAGTCGGTAAGAAGGCTTTTAGGAGCGAATCACTCAAGTCATTCACCGCGAGGGGCAAAGACCGATGAGCCAATTATTTGACAACGTAATTGCAGCATGGCACCGCTCCAGACTAACCCGAGGGGGCGGGGTAGGGGGCATATTACCGGTGCAGGGTGCTGTTCAGGTGGGACGGAGTCAGCGTGATCAACGCCCTAGGAGCTGCAGCCGCAGACTTATATAAGACTGCGACAAGCATGTCCGGACAGAAGCCTATTTGGCTGACAAAGAACGCGCAAACATTTTGCAACCAATTGAAGTAAGACATAATTTCGGTCTTGAAAAAGATCAAATTTTGTTCAGATTGGGGGTCCTTGTCTTTTCTTTGATCTTTGATTTATGCCACCTGATTGACCCTCCCAGTTCTCGTCGTCTTTACACGTGTCAATCACTCGACCACAAAAAATTGACTGCAAAAAAAACCTAAAGATTTTTTTGTTATTTCGTCTTTTAGTGCAAACGCGCATGCACTGCCGAGAAACCCAGTTTGGGGCGGTGCATGTGCAATTGCACGAGGGACTGCGGACTGCAGTGACGTCTCCTGGTTGGTTTGCCGGCTTCCCGTACTCACAAAGCAGATGGATCCGACACCCTCTCCTCTCCACTCGGCTCTTCCCTCAAACCGCAGCGGACAAGCGTTTTTCTGCTATGGTTATTTAAATTAATGGACAGACAGCTAGCAGCGGGCAGGGCACATTGCAAGGCGGGGCGGGGCGGGGCGGGGCGAGGCGGGGCGGGGCGAGGCGGTGGCGCTCTGCTCGACATGCGGCAGACCGCGGGTCACCGCGACGTGCTGCAGCCGTGAGAATACCACGTGGTGTCTCTGTCGCACGGGGTATCTCCACCGCAACACACCACCAGGAGGGACGTTCAGGGCGGGGCGGGGCGGGGCGGGGCGGGGCGGGACGGAGCTTCGTGACATTCCAGTGGAGGTAAGGCACTGCCGCTCTCAATCATCCGTGGGAGATTTAAGGCTCCATGCTCCTGTAAGAACCCTCTTATCAGACATGTATAGCCTATGGCATGGCTATCGCAGCATGGCGCCGGATCTACGTTACATTATTTTGTAGTCGATACGTTCAAACTTTTGCCAGAAAAATACTGGCAGCCAACTGGCCTTATCAGGTTAGTCGGGAAAAATTAGTCGCAAATTGTCTCACTTTAAATTAAAAAAAATAGAAAACGAAAATAAGTACCGCCCACGTAGGTTTGGTATCGATAATGACAAAGACGAGCTGCTCCCTGAACGTCGGCCGGGGCGGGAATCCATTTGGTCACGTGACAATGCGGCCTTTCCCCTTTCCCACGGCTCCCCTAATTCTTCGCACCCTTTCGCGTGAGATGTTATGTTTCTTTCTCGCGGGGCCGCTGCCCTTATCAAACGAAGGCACGCGTCCGTTCTCACAGGAGGCGGCTCGAGGTGGCCTCTCTGCGCTGCGCGGGGCGGGGCGGGGCGGGGCGGGGGGGGGCGGGGCAGGGCTACTGGCCCTCTCTGATGTTATTAGTTGATCGCGTAACGTTCACCAAAAGGTGCAGTTATTATTTTCACCTGAAACGCGAACGCCGCAGCGATTAGATTTGTAGGTCGTGCAGGCTACTTTCTAGATTAGATAATGAGGGTGAATGAAGAGAACAGACCACCTTTACACACCTGTAGATAGAAACTGGTTACAGCATGGTGTCTGTAAATTTGCTACAGCATGTTGTACCACTCATAAGAATAGAGCAGTAAGCTTGTATCCTGCTAGTACAGTACTATCGCCACTGAAGAGAGTGTTCCCTTCCTACGGGACGCAGCCTATTTGCTTATTGGCCTCGAACGTGCAGGCTGCATGCATCTAGCATGGAGAGTCCATCGAGCGCGGGGTATAGACGTGTCAGCGCCTTGCACCCCTTTGCGGCTCAGCGGCCTCACAGATAGCCGCTCTGGCGCGCGGCAGGCAGGACACGGGCAGCGCCCCGCGTGGCGCCCAGACCTTCTAACCCCGTCGTCTTTTTTACCGGCGGCGTCTCACTCTGCTCTCCTCTCTCCTCTCCTCTCCTCTCCTCTCCTCTCCTCTCCTCTCCTCTCCTCTCCTCTCCTCTCGTCTCCCTCACCGCGCGCGGCGTGTTCTCCGTTTCTTAGAGGTGTCCGGATCGGGGCGCCGTGACGCCGAAGCTTTTACCATACAAAACGCATGAGTCGTAATTGCCGTGCTTTTAAGATGGCCGGAAGATATTCATGGACGGTGACTCTGTGACTTCTGGACGTGGGACGAGACTCAGGGCGGGGCGGGGTGAGGCGGGGCGGGGCGG
Source organism: Aptinothrips rufus (assembly GCA_902196195.1). NCBI lineage: Eukaryota > Metazoa > Arthropoda > Insecta > Thysanoptera > Thripidae > Aptinothrips > Aptinothrips rufus. The sequence goes on along the minus strand of CABIKL010003730.1, from coordinate 5,371 downwards.
GGCGGGGCGGGGCGGGGCGGGGCGGGGCGGGGCGGGGCGGGGCTGGCGGGTACACCGACTGACTGCCTCCCAGCGACACGTCCCTCTCCCTCACGATGCACAACTCATTGGCTCACTTTGCGTCCAGTCTTCCCTTCTGTGCCCCTTTGAAATTGTGGAGGTATCCACTTCACCGAAAACGGTCTCGTACGAGACCCACAGTTAACCGGAAGCCCAGAAACTACACAGAGAAAACAAAGCCCAGATTATAGGCCAATCCAAACCCAGAAACCAGAGTCAGAATAATAAAAAGATAGTCAAAATTGAATAATGTAAGGTGGGGAGGGTAGGGGCGGGATTTAAAAGAAACGGCTTTAAAAAAAAGTTTCTATACTACCTGCTACCTGCTAAGTAAGAAAAGTATCGATTGCACTGTTTGGCCGCTGCAAAACGTTTCTAAATGAATTTGAAGTCGTGAAAATCTGAGAATAACGCGATAGTTAGTTGCCTGTCGAGAGTTAGAAGTGCATTGCGGACGTGATGAGTGACACATTGGCTGGCGTGACAGGAGGCTAGTAGCTTTCATGACAAGACAACTTTTTCATCTCAGAACGGAAATTTGAATTTCCTGTTGGTTCGTCTTTGCACATCAGCTCTGTCATCCTACTAGTTTCCTCCGACCTGCTCAAAGTAGTCCTGTTGAGAGTAGGGTTGTTCTGGATTTGGGTAATACGCTCAAATTGCCAGATTTTTTGTTGTTACCTTTTCGATAATTTAAAAGTTTGGCACAGTACAACAGCGGGCCGAGAGTTCGATGTATACGGGCCATAACGAAAGCGCTGTGAACGAAAAGGGTTGTGACCTCAAGGACAATGGCATGGCCGATGAAGGGTTAATTAAACCTTCTCTTTACGTTTCGGAATACTGCGCACAAGGCTGTCAGGCCCGCGGGCCGCGAGTCATAGGAGGGAGTCTCCTGTGAAAGGGGGAACAGAGACCTGAGGGGTGCTTTAAACAAATAAAAATGTCGAAATTTTCTACACAGCAATTTTTATCAAATGAACATGTTTTTTTCAAAAATACATCTGTTTTTTTAAACCTATCACAAAACGATCCGCACACTACAGAAGGGAGTTAATTAAAAATCCTAAACAATTATTAAGTTTCGATAATTTCGAAACTAAGTTGATTATTTTAGGTCGAATTTCTTTTTCATCGCTTAGGACCAAATAGTAAAGGGCGTCCCTACATTTTGACAGTCTGAGTATTGTCATAAGAACTCTGCGCGACGGTGGATCCCGAGGTGTTCTTGTTCCCTCCCGCGCCACTTAGACGCACCGAGATACTCGCTAGATATCATCTGATAGGGGCGCCATCACATCGTAACGCCACTTCCAACCACTATAAGAAAGCCCGGGCCGAAGTGCACCGAAACAGCAAAGCGTAACCAGCAGCAGGAGGAAGAACGAAAAAAAAAGGAACGAACGGGTGAATCTGCGTGCGTTCGGCGAAGCACAAAGATTGAGAGGAGACTCCTCCGGTGCTCCCGCGGGTCCTCCGGGTCCTCCGGGTCCTCCGGGACCCCCTCACCGCCCGACGTCCGGTCTATTCTGGAGGCTGCTGGACCCCCGACCGGAGCCGTGCAGCTGCTGGCTCCATGGCATGACACCTGCAGGTGCGTGGCCATGAGACAGACGGCGTGCCGAGCGTGTAATTTAAGAGAATGAGCCCGGGTCCTCATCCAAATGAATGACGCTGCGGTCAGGCGGCGTATCAATTCAACGACACCGCGCGGCGGACATTTAGGGACATCATCTCGATGGCTGGACGAAGTCTCGGCAGAAACCAAGCGGCAATATGGTGCTGTTGGAATTATCAAATAGAGATCTCAAGAGTTATGTGATTTCAGTTCAAAATAGATGTTTCAGCGTGCAAAATACCCTCAAACAGTAAATAATGGTCTGATCCTCTTTACTATACACTAGGGAACAAGAGAGTAGGTGAAAAGGGTTGATTAATTAATTTTTAAAACCTAACGATTTAAAGCTAAATGAAGGTACGTTGTCGTAAACCTACGTTAATGAGCTATCGTTAAATTTTACTTAACTCTGACAGACTATGAGCAATTTTGCTAAAGCCACATTTGATTTTGAGGTTAACTTTAAGTTGTAAACCGAGTTGTAAACATTAACCAGCTCCAGAGAATTCAAAACGAACCGCCTCTCCATTCCGGAAGACGCAGATTGGGGAGTAGGATGACAAAGAAAGTCGTAGGATGCAGGATTGTCCGTCATGGTCGCCATGATCTCTACTCCGAGTCAGGTCAGGCCAGGTGCTCAGGTGTGTCGCTCGACACTGCCTGCCCGCCCCGCCCCGCCCCACCCCGCCCGGCGCCGCGCTGGCTGCTCTCAGCTTGTGTGCATCCTTCCGTAGCCCTGACAAATCTCTGCTAATAACGCCGCTAACACTTGGCGTCGCGCTCCAATGGACCCGACGGCTGGCGGGGGAGGGCGCGGGGCCGTGGTGGGGCTGTGGCGGGGCTGAGGCGGGGCTGAGCGGGGCTGAGGCGGGGCTGAGGAGGGGCGCCCAGCTCGACGGAGCGAGAGGGTCAGACGGTACATGTGAAGTCAAGTCCAGTCACTGCTCACGGCTTTCTTGTCTGTGAGCAGCCTCCAATTTTACACGCACTATCAGCTCGGGTTAACGGGGCGGGGCGCGGAGGGGCGGGGCGGGGCGGGGAGACGGTGGAGGGGCCCACCGTGGCGGCTGAGGGGGGCGGGGCGGGGACACTTGTTCAGCTGAGCCACAGGACAGGAGTTCAAGCCCAAAGCTTTCGCTTCGTTGCGCAATGAACTGCTGATGTCTTGACGCCTTCGCATTGACGGAGGGACAGGGCAGAGCAGCGTGGGCTGGACCGCAGCAGGCTGCACTCTGTTCGGGGCTCTGAACTGTCGCTGGTCACTGCACGGCACTACTACTGCACTGTCCGCGTGCAGACCAAATGCAGCGTGGATAAGTAGCAGCAGCTCGCTGCACCCCCTCCCTCCCGCCCCGCCCCGCCCCGCCCCGCCCCGCCCCGCCCCGCCCCGCCCCGCCCCGCCCCGCCTCGCCCCACGCCCGCAGTCGCGACACGAGGAAATTGCCCCACGATACCAGAGCAGGTGTTTGGTAACCAGGTGCGGCCTGCAGTGTGACACGGCTGCGGCGGGGCGGCCGGGCGAGGCCAGGCGAGGCCAGGCGAGGCGAGGCCCGGGGCCGGTGAGGCTGGCTGACTTCTGTTGCTGTCTACGGCCGGCAAATTACGCTGTTCACCTCCCCGTGGCCATGACAAATCTCTGCCCAAAGGTAACAAAGCGCTAATAACACTTACTTGATGTCCGTCTTCCAGCCACACAACGTGACGCGGCACCGCGTCGCACCGAGCCGAGCCGAGCCGAGCCGAGCCGGGCCGAGCCGAACCGAGCCGAACCGAGCCGAGCCGAGCCGAGCCGGGCCGGGCCGTGTCGTGCATTAGTTACTTATACCTAATGGCGGAGCTATCACGCCGATGGACGAGGCAACATCGGTTGTGAGCCGGAAAAACGTTATCGCCGCGGTGTTGGGAAAGGAAGGCGTCGCGGCCAGGCGGCTGCGGCGCTACTCCGCGGCTTCCAGTACTTTACGTCCTGTCGCCTCATGTCTGGTCGGCCCCGCCCCGCCCCGCCCCGCCCATGCTCCTTTCGAAGAAGTCTCATTCCAGCGGCCCAGTACAGCCCGACCCGACCCGACCGGACGTTGCCTAACTACGCTAATTTTGTCCCGTTCGGATAGGATTCAGGGTGGGAACTGAACTGCGGACCGCGGCGCGGGGAGGACGTAGTTGGCGGCGGCAGCTCGGCACTTTGCTGGTGACATCGGCACCAGGCCTACCTGCCTGTAGTAAAGATACCAGCTAGATTGGTGGGTTGGTACGTCTGCTCACTGCCATAAATAGGCTAAAAAGTTGGACGCGGACGTTTTGTTCGGTCATCATTACCTGACACTGTCATTTTCTTACATACGCTCGCTCTGTGATACATACGATTTTGAGCAGCCGTATTACGTACGTACGAAATCATATGTACTACGTACGGACCGCTCTGTAATACAGACGGCAGGGTGTCTGTAATACAGACCAATGAGTATGTAACACAGACGACAGGGCGTATGTATTACGGCTGCTTAAATTCGTATGTATTACAGACGTGGATTGTATGTAAGAAAATGACAGTGGAGGTCCACAGGCAATTCAGTCCAGGTCGCTGTTCAGAGTGTCAGGACTGCAAACAGCAGGCGGTGGGCTCCCGAGTCCAAATGCACTGTATATGGAAGATGTATCTCTGTGCCTAGTCGAAGGCGTGATTTTTTTTCTTTTCGAAGTAAATACTAGTTTGGGACGAAAGGATGTTGGGGACGAGCGAAGCGGAGTGAGCCAGTCAACGAGAACGCTACCCTCCTTTCCCTCCCGCCCTCCCCTCTCTGTGAAACGCTTCGAGAAGCTCTATCAGCAATGAGATGCGATGAGAATCAAAGTAGCAGGTCCTCGCGGCAAGGACTATCCAAGCACATCGCGGAGCACTATGCGTAGAGGTTCTCACGACGTGCCAGCTTGCAGCAGTGCGACCGAGTCGGACGGACCGGGCTTAGCACGGCAAGGCAGCGGGGCAGGGCAGGGGCGGGGGCGGGAGGGTGTCAAGTGACATGTTGGGGTAAATGAGGCCTGAAGTCGACAAAGGTAGCGGTAGCTGCGCTTTGCGTCTTGAGCCTGCCTGCCTGCAAGGAGCAGGAGGGCCTGTCCTGCCTGTCCTACCTGTCCCGCCTAGGTCTCCCTCAGGTCTCACAGAGCGCGGAGCCCGTGGCGGGGTGCGGGCCGGCGCGGCGGGCCGGGCGCCATCCGGACATCTCCTTGATTCCCGTCGGAAAGAAAAGGCCTCATCTGGAACCACATCCTCTTGAGACGCTCCGCTCCTGCGGCGCGCTACGCCACGCCACGCCGCGCCACGGTAGATTCGCCTATTCACCGCGAGGAGAATGTTCAGGGGCTCCAGGGACATGAAGCACCTCGCGCGACTTGAAATTCATCGAATATCGAGATTCAAGTTGGGCGGGTACAATTAACTGGTCATAATATTTCGCACCACACTATGCCAATAAAAATTCAAATATTCCGTCGATAAAAACTTACCGAAACGCGGTGGATGTCGAATGGACGTCATATGAACTGATCATTTCCTGTTGGCTGGGAAAACAGGCGGCACATGATTTTAGCGACTACTAGTTTGATATACACCCTGAGTGGGTGTATATCACGGGACCTAATTATTTCTGTCCTAAAGCACTTTTTCCGCAGTAGGACAGGCAGATGCCTCAAGTC
>CABIKL010003729.1:0-10544 GCA_902196195.1 Aptinothrips rufus | reverse complement strand
CAAGGGAAAAAAAAAAACAAAAAAAAAAACAATTTGGAGGTGATTTTGAGACCTATTCCAAAACGCGTTTCGAAGCCTCGTGATCATTTTGCAGCAGGACTCGAAATCACCTCAAATAAAAACATTTTTGCTCTTGGTTTCTGGCTTGAGTTGTCCCAGATTGTCGGTTTTTGTTCTTCTGTGTGCCCGTGAGGAGCAGGACCCACCGAGACCATGCTGCAGATGAAGGTGAGCTTCATGGGCCAGCAGAGCAGCCAGGCGGCGAGGAAGGTGACCTTGTCGTAGCACTTGTCGTACGCCTTCTGGAAGGTGCGCCGGCACCGCTCGGCCGCCCTGGTGAGCAGGCCCTGGCAGCGGTACTCCAGTCGCCGCCGGTACTGCCGGTCCGCGCGGCCGGCCGGGCTCTCCGTCGGGGGCGGCGTGTACCTGCGCTCGATGTCCTCGCTTCGCTTTGTGTCGCCCACCTGTCGACACCCCGCCCCCGCAGCAAGTTGACTGCTGAAATAGCTCCTGCAGAACTGTTCTGCTGGAAGAGCAAGGAAAATTTGCACCAACAGCAAATGTATTGCTTTCGCAGCAAACCTGATTGCTTCTTTAGTAAATACTTTTGCTTCTTTAGCAAAACGTTCTTGCAGGAGCTATTCCAGCAATCCGTTTTTCTGCGTGAGTAGAGCAAGGAGCGCCGATGAAGTTCGAATTAAAAAAAAGTCCAAAACCCGGAGTCTTGGCTTACCCCCTACAACCAAGAGTAATCAAATATTTTTGGAAGTCATTTTGAGACCTATTTCAAAATTATCAACAAGCTGGGAAACGTGTTTTGAGTAAATCTTAAATTGACCTTAAAATATAATTTGTGACTCTTGGTTTTGACCTAGAATCTGGGTTTAGGTTTTTCCATGCGCTGCTCGAGACACGTCCTCGGCCAACCTGCGAGTCGAAGTAGTCGTTCTCCTCCCGCAGCCTGTCCGTCTCGTCCTCGTGGCCCTCCACCTCCTGCTTCAGCGGCGCGGACACCTCCCCCACCTGAGCAGCGAGTACCAGGGTTTCATCTGACACCACAGAGAATCCGAGGCAATCCAACCCAGAAACCAAGGGTAGCAAAAACAATTTGGAGGTGATTTTGAGACCGATTCTAAAACGCGTTTCGAAACTTCGTGATCATTTTGCAACAGGTCTCAAAATCACGTCCAATTTAAAAAAAAAATTACCCTTGGTTTCTTGATGGCCCAGATTCTGGGTTTTGGTTTTTCTGTGCCCCGAACCCGAAGCGTACCTCGACGGATATGCTCCGCAGTTCTTCCCGGTTGGTTCTCAGCCGCGTCAGAGCCTGCTGCATGGGGCGGTACAGCAGGTCCCAGCGGGTGCGCGTCAAGTTGGCGGCGAGGCGCGCGCCGCACGCGAACACCCTCCCCACCTGTGAGCAGGGAACCTCGCTGCCTTCCACTGCCAGAGCTAAGAGGTCAGAGAGATGAAGCTCACTGACCTGCGTGGCATTGTCAGCGATGTTGGCGAGCGGACCGGCCAGCAGCAGCGCGATGACCATCGCCCGGAGCGCGGTGCGGCCGCCCCTGGAGCACAGCGCGGGCAGGGCGAGCAGCGTGATGCAGCGGACCTGCGATCACATTGCACTGCAGATGACGTCATCACCGAGAGCAGGCGCTCGCCCCGGCGCGGTGCGGCCGCCCCTGGAGCACAGCGCGGGCAGGGCGAGCAGCGTGATGCAGCGGACCTGCGATCACATTGCACTGCAGATGACGTCATCGTCGAGAGCAGGCGCTCGCCCCAGCGCTGCCGCACCTGGGTGGACAGGGCGTTGCCGGCGGCCAGCAGCAGCGCGATGCCGCCGCCCAGGACGACGCCGAGGCGGCCGCTGAAGCCCATGTCGGCCAGCAGCAGCCTCAGCATGGCGACGCCGAGGAGGCCGCCCCACAGGAAGCCTAGGCAGGCGCGCAGGCACCGGAAGTGGCCCGCGGGGGCGAGCAGGAGCCGCGCAAGCAGGGACCGCAGCAGCGGTGGCGAACACCCCACCAGACCCTCCGCCCAGTTCGCCATCCTCAGCGCCTGCTCAGAGGAGACGGACCCAGCTACACCCCTCTGGAAAGACGCGATATCCGTTTTATGGTCGACAAACACCAGCACAACCAGCATAGCCTGTCACCCCTCCCAGCCAAAGCTCACGACACAACAGGTTCTTGCTGAAAGCGTGGACGGACCAGTTATGTATCCTGTGTAGGCGCTTGATCTGGGTTGTAGCGTCGCGATAGGAACCAGTGGTTTTTGTTTATCATTGTTAATAAGCTCTCCTTATTATTTTTATTCGTTCTTTGCCTATTTTTCTTCATATACCATTATGAATGTAAAGGAGCATTGTGCTTAGTGCGGTGTAATTTCAACATTGGTTTTGGCATTTAAGCTTAGATGGTCTGGAAAAGTCCGGGAGAAGTCAGGGAATCTGACATGTCAGGGAGAGTTCACACCGGCAGCATTAATGCACCGCTTTGTACACTGGACTCTATGGCAGATAGTGGCAGAGTGGTCAGAATGCTCGAATCTGACGTTGTTGGAGGATGACGGCTCGAATCCCATCCCTGTACTGTGATATTAAGATGTTTCTTACAGCTTGTGTTAATGCAGGGCTGTTATAAGTCACGAAAATCAGGGAATTGTAAGTGAATTCGTTGCCAGTATTTAACAACTGGGCAGATACAGATGTCATTCGTTTTATCCTCAAATATCAACGATTTCGTTAGTAGTTATTTTTTTGTCTCTCACAATTATGCAGCCTTGTTTGTAAAAGTCAGGGAAAATTTTCATTTAGGTCAGGAATTTGTCAGCGAAACGCCAGGAAATTTGAAAATGACGGTCTTGTAACAACCCTGAGTGAGAGTGGTAAATTTAACTCCGTTCGTTTTAGAGCCAAAAAAGACAAATATTTTAAAAGAATTTTATACTTGGGATGTGGTAATCGGGTAGGTGATGATTGCATAATCGTAACTGATCGTAACGTGAACACCGGCCGTGCTTGGTGCTTCCCTAGAAATGCAGCCATGGATCGAAAATAGAATAAAAATATCATGGAAGGGGGAACCTCACAGAAGGGAAACCGATATACAACAAAGATGGACACAACCGACACAACAAAGAGGAAGCGCTGATTTGTGGCGAGATCATAGTTCTTGTAAATCGCATCAGAAAGTTAATTTCAACTTCCCAATTCCAAAAGACCCTTTTTTGTTTTTCACCTTTCTGTATATGTTGTATATTTTGAGATGAAAGTGAGTGAATAAGTTGGACTACATTGAGCGTAATACTCATTCCTCTTACCTTCACATGGAAACAGGTAAGGATAGCAAGGAACAATTAAAAACTTAAATTTTTGATAGGCTTGTCATAAGAGTGGCACAAGGTAACAGGAAAAATAATGAATCAATTTACATACGTAACACATATTTTAATTTAAAAAATATTCTATACAAATTTTTACAAAATTTACATACAATAAATGTACAGTCTGTAAGACCACCGAGACAATTATAATACATTCCAGTACAAGAAAATTGTATCTTGCATTTGTACATGATGCACTGAGGTAGTTTGGCCATGATATTGCCAACACAAAACCCTTTCAGTGATGGCATTTGGACGAGATTAATCTCAAGAGTCTGGTAGATGAAACTTTAAGTTGACAAAGTACAGACTACTTTCTAACATGATTTGCAGCAATATGACATTTTAAACGATTCAGATAAAACCAGAAAAGTTAAAGAGTCTACAAGAAAAAGAAAGCTGATAAGAGATCATTCATATACCATGTTATACAAGAAACATTATGCAAATTAGTACAAAGGATATATGAATGGCCCCTCATAGATGAGCACAAATTCACCTATGATTGCAGGATTTCCTTTCAAAGTCTCAATCGAACTGTAACTCAAATACTACATGAACACAAAACTTAAATAGGAAAGCCTAATGAAAAAATACAATGAAGTTACTGTACATCGAATGAGACTGCTCAAAACACATAATTTTTGACTCAGTGTTCGAAAAGTATCAATAGGAAGAATAGAATCGATGAAGTTAGCATTGGAAAAAAAAGAATATGCAAGCACAGGGGGTTTAAAATAAAAAGACCGCAATTCATTTAAGCATAATTTTTGAGAAGAAACTTTCATGGCTGACAATAATAGAGACAGTAGAGAGTAGAGATGATTAGTTACTTTCATTGCCAGATGAATTTTCCTTTCTGGAATAGAGAGCAGATACATTGAGCAATAAAACAGAGAATAAGTGGAAGTACTAATACACTGATTATAATTAATTCACTTTATGAACTTACCCACTGTCTGATTTTCTTTTGTCACTTCCAGAGTCCGAATCTGATTCACTAGTAGATATGGTTTCCTTTGAAATAATTCGCATTTTCTGGGATTTTGACATTCCCTCATCACTTGGTCTTGATTTTCTGAATTTCCCTTCCTGAGAAGATAAATAACACAATGGTTAATAAAACCATGACCTGCAAAAATTTAATGCTCCCAAAGTGTAAAGAAGTGACACTAACCGGCTTCCTCGACCTCTTTTTGGTGGGTCGGTCACCACCCGAGCCATCTTCATTCTTCTTCCTCCTCTTGCTTCCTCCAGTTGATCGCTTCTTACGCTCTCCTCTGCAAAAAAGGCAATGCAAAAATAATGCCAGCATTAAAAAAGGTGGCAAATTTGAGGAAGTTCTAAGGGTACAAGAAGTAAATCGACACTAACTTTGGTTTCCTCTCCCTAGGTTCTGATGGGCCGGCTTCTTCTGAGCCAGAGTCTGACAGAATTTCCCCATCCTGACCACTCCTCCGCCCACGACCCTTTTTGGGCTTCATTTCTGGAGGCATCTCTGTAAATGCTACAGCATTCTTTGTCTTTTCCTTGTACTCGGCACGGCGTTGCAGCAATTCTTCAGCAGCTTGACGACGTTTCTCTTCAAGTTGTTTCTGAGGAAGGCAGAAAAATGTGGATCAAACTCATAATTTTGCATGCAAGAACAATATCTCCAGTCCTCCTTGGTGATGCCCAAAGGTTTGCTTAATGATATTCCACGTTAACAAAAAGTGTAACCATACCATTTCCTTCTTCTGTCTCTGCCTGAAAGCAGCACGCTCTTCTTCTTGTTTCTTTCTCATCTTCTTCTCTTCTTCATCAACTCTACGAGCACGAGCAACGTGATACTGTGCTTGAGAAAGAAGATCTTGACATTGCCTTGCCTCAGCTCCAGCCAAGTTAACATCATATCTCATACGGTCTCCATGCACAGATAGATGCTCAAAATACCTGTCAGAAATAGTTTTAAAGGGTTGTACACAACATGGCACATGTGTTGCCTATTAAAGTAAGTATAGTAATAAGTTGATAATTGAAACTTACTTTAGTGACAGACCCAAATCAGTTACAGCTTGAAGGACTGTACTGAGTGTTGATTTTTCATCCTTGAGAATTTGAGTTGCAAGTCTCTGAAGAACAAGAGCTATATTGTACAAAACAACAGTGTCCAAAGGTGCAACACGGCGAGCTTTTAATAATACTGTACGCGCATCTCTCAATTTGCCAGCTTTAAAGTAGGCCCGTGCAAGATACTGCAAGACTTCCACATTGTGATATTTATAAAACTTGCGAAGACAATTTTCATACTGTAAAATAAGATACAACAAAAGTTACAAAATTTGAAATTTGGAATTCAGAAAGGATCATTAAGGAAAAGGTATGTACCATCTGGATTGCACTGATGTACTGCCTCTGCTCCACATAAATATGAGCAATATTGAGCCATACATCACAAAAATCAGCTGTAGCCTCACGAACTTGGGCAAATATATCTCTTGCCTCATTCACACAACCTTTGTGGGCAAGAACTGCTCCAATTCCATTTGTAGCCCATATATTTCGTGGATCTATTCTAAGCACACTTTTATAGATTTGCAAAGCTCTCTCCTGATGACGTTTCTCCCGTTCTTTCTCTTTAGTAGGCTGATGGAGAGTTTGCAACCAAACGTTTCCCAATGCTATGTGGGAGTAGGTATCAGTAGATGTAGGTGGATTCTAAATTTGAGAAAGCAGAAACACAAATTAACTGGTTGAATATCATGAGGTCATAATTATTTCCCCAAAATAGCAATACAGCACATTTAGGATTCTCTCAAATTTCTTCTGTCCAGGTTGCCACTCCATCTTGGCTAAATGGAGGTTTCCTAAAAGCGACCATGCATCAGGGTGTTCTGTATTAATACGAAGTGCATCCTTAAACCAATCTGACGCTTCATAGATCTGTCCTTTATCTCTAGCCATACATCCAAGTCTTAAATAACCTATGGGGAATTAAACAAGGAAAATTAATAACAACAGAAATACTAGAAAGCAGTGAAGTAAAAAGATAAATATTCCTTACAATCAATATAATTTGGATGCTCCTTAAGGATGTCTTTGTACAATCTTTCGGCCTGATTGAATTGACACAGAGCTTCATGTAATCTTGAGAGATTGTAAGTGGTTGTGACAGCAATTGAGTTGTAATACTGCGGATCATGTTCTGCCTCTTGACGTGATCGGGCCAAGGAATCTTCAAAGCTTTTCTTGGACTCCTCCAGATTCCCCAACCTAAATTTGTGCAGAGAAGTAAAAAATCAGGAAGGTATTACATGATGCATACGAAGAGAAAAAAAAAGGTTATAATCGAAAAGAATAATCTTCCCCTTTGCCACATGAAATTAATTGAAAAAGCTAATCTTACCTGTAGTGCAAAGATCCTACATTATTTAAAATTTCAGGAGGGATTTCAACTTGCACTTTGTCTTTTAAAATCCGGATGGTAGTGTGGTATGCTTGGAGAGCACCCTGTAGATCCGATTGCTCAAGAATCTGGGCCAATTCAATCCAAGCTTCGACGTCATCCGGAAATTGCTCTGTGACCTTCCGCAAATGATTTTTAGCTATATCTCTTTTGGACTGGCTACTTGAATTTGCATATAATGAACCAAGAATCTTCATGGTTTCATAATTTGTGGGTTGAACTTTCAGCACTTTCTCCAAACATTGAGCAGCCTAAAATAGAATGATTATGTTGGAATGAGAATTAATAAGTAAAACACTAAAAACTGGTATGAAATTCAGAAAATATGAACAACTTACATTTTCAGTGTCTCCTCTGTAGATGTACATCTGCCCCAAACCAAAGTGAGGCAGAACAAAGTGTGCAGGAGCAAACTGTGTAGCTTGATAATAATACTGGAAGGCTTGATCATAATCTCCTTGGACATGCAGAGCACGCGCTAACTGATAACAGCTTTCTGCCCTCATAGGTTCATTTTCAGTGTTGTTGATCGCATGAAGCGCCAGGTGGCGAACTTTGGTATAGTCCTGTACATCACAGAAATTATATATGAAAATCTAGGTTCCAAGAATAAAGAACTATTATGACTGACATTTAGCTTACCTTCTTGAAGAAAAAATGATTAGCAAGGTGGTTAAGAACCATGGCATTTGTAGAATCAATCCGGTAAGCAGTTGATAACATTTGCACACCATCTTTGATACAGTCTGGCTCTTGTATATTTAATTTCAAGACAGCTAAACCCACTAAGGCTCCCACACATTTTGGGTCCAGTTGCAGAGCTCGTTCAAAAGCAAGCCTAGCAGAAAGACATTTTTTTAAACTTTTAAGGATACGAGTTTCAAAGAAAAGGAGCAAAAATGTTCTTGACGATAACCAGGGTAGCTGCCTACCTGGCTTTATCTTGGTTGCCAAGTTTCATGAAACAATGTCCCATTCCAAGGCGAACTGCACCTGGACAATTCGGGTTGGTGCGAAGAGCTTTCTTGTAAAATGCTAATGCTGCTCTATAATCTTTCTTATTGTAAGCTATACAAGCTTTACCGAGCAGTGATGGAATATTGTTTGGGGATTGATTTAACACAAAATTGAATTGAGTTTCGGCTTGGTCCATTTTGTCGCCTTCCAACAGTCGACAGTACGCTCTTCCCAACATGTGATTCTACAAAAATAAATAAAAATGGTCAATAAAAATAAAAAAATAAATTTAAAAAAAATTGTGATTATAAATTGAGTGTTTAGATGCACATACCTGGTCATACATAATGATTTTATCTGCTGTATTATAGAGAAGATTGGCTTTGTCAAACAGTTTGTCTCTCTTTTCCTTAATGCGCTCCTGGTTAGCCAACTGCACATAATAGGCTGCCAGCATATCCAGGGCACGCATTTGATCTTTCTCAAAGTCATTATAATCTGTATTAGCCTCCTGATGAGCATGTTCCAAGATTTTGACAAAGTCTTCAGATTTTTTCTGTTTGTAGTACTCAAGCTGCCAGAAAAGAGTAACTGGGTTAGATACCAATTGCAAATCACACAAAATTCATCAAAAATATGAGAACTCTTGATTTAGTAATTCCAATGTTGCAAAAGAGTTTGCCCACCCCCCTCCCTCCTCCTCCTCTATACACCTGGATACATGCTGCTTACCGCAACGTTAACCCAAAGCTGCAGTTGAACATGCTCTTGACGCAAGATGGAAATGACATCATCTGCTTCTGGAAGTTGATCAAGTTTCAGCTCGACAACCTAGAACACGTAAAATGAAGAATTAGAGATACGGAGTTCCTCACATATTAACATGAATGCGGGCAAAGTAAGTACGAAAGGTATCATGGAAATAAACCATTTTCATTAAAGCCGGAGATATATCAACATCAAGTTCATGTCATGGGACATTATTGAGAGGTTATGGTCAACAACGAAAACAGAAAACCGTAAGGTGTATTCAAATGCAGACATTAAATATTAAAAGATTGGACTAGGAGAGTGCAAGAAGGTGAGACAAATGAGCAAAACTGTCAGCATCTTTAAACTAAGAAAACAAGCCATATTACTTGAAGCTGTTTCTTGTGAGTTGTGAGGAATTTCCAAGTCTTAATAGTGTTGTTAGTGGTAATCACAGAACACTCACCTCATCAGTTTCCCTCAGTGGGATCTCAATTGATGCCATTTCGGTGAGTGGCGACCGAATATGTTGAAATAACTTAAATCCAAGGAACGTATCTCAAAACATAAACTTTGGTCACGGCAACAGCCGCCTGTCCGTGTCGCACATTCTGAGATCGTCCCACAGTACGGCACTGACCCTACACCGTGATTTCGTGACGCATAACTTTAAAAATAACCGTGGAGTGTAAATTGGTTTCGATCACCCGTATCTCATGGCAAACAAGATTGATACATAGCGATCGATTTTAGGCTTTGAAGTTTGACTTCAACCAGAGGCACAAAGTCGGTGTCTTACTGTGTGACGGTCTCAGAATATGCGTCCGTCACAAGCGCGCGAACGCGAAAACTGTAGACGGCCGACGCTTACCATAACATTCTATGTATTGAAGACTGGCTGACAGTGAAAAGTTGTTTTCTTTCTTGGCTTTTTGTTTTTCTGTATCTTGTTAAGTTTTATCATGAGTCTGTGGGTTGATAAGTATCGACCTAAATCATTGTCTGTCCTGGATTACCACAAAGACCAGGCCAATCAACTAAAAAATCTGGTAATAACCACACTTTTTGCAAGAGGTTATTCTGCTTTCGTATTTAATCTTCTCTTGACTTCCTCGCAACTGTTGAATTAATAAAGGCCCTTCAGCATACCATATTAGCAAATTTGATGTAATTGTGGATGAGATGAACAGGAACAAATTTTTATGACCTATTGTACAATAATGCTGATTTAAGGTAAAACAAGGAGATTTCCCACACTTGCTTGTCTATGGGCCCTCTGGAGCAGGAAAAAAGACACGTGTGACATGTCTCTTACGTGAACTGTACGGTCCTGGGGTTGAAAAGCTGCGTATGGAAAGTGTGCCTATCACGGTAAGTTTTCTTCCTTATGTTGATCAACCTTACTACTTAATTAACTCTCCTATCTGAAGTAATTTTTGATCTGTCTCAGACACCATCTGGTAAGAAGTTAGATGTGAAGACAATCAGTAGCAATTATCACATTGAAGTGAATCCCAGTGATGCTGGAATTTATGATAGATGTGTCGTCATGGAACTTGTGAAAAACGCTGCACAGACCCATCAACTAGATCCAACTGGGCAGCGGGACTTTAAAGGTAGAGTCATTCAGAGTGATTGAAATATCTGACTTTATTATATGATGTTGCTGCACCTTGCTATTTCATAATGTCTTTCATATGATTACAGTCGTCGTGCTTACTGAAGTGGATTCTCTTACTGTTGATGCTCAGCATGCTCTCAGAAGAACTATGGAGAAGTATGTTGCCACTTGTCGGCTAATACTTATATCCAACTCCACATCACGCGTCATACCTGCCATAAGAAGTCGTTGCTTAGGTGTTCGAGTTGCCGCTCCATCTGCAGATCAAATTATTTCTATTCTTCAGGTTTGTTACTATGTGTTTAAAAATTTGTATTTAAATCCTTCATTGTAAGTAAGGTTTTTTTTTTTTTTTTTTTTTTTTTTTTTTTTTTTTTTTTTTTT
>CABIKL010003728.1:0-10546 GCA_902196195.1 Aptinothrips rufus | reverse complement strand
TGCCCTGCCCTGCCCTGCCCTGCCCTGCCCTGCCCTGCCCTGCCCTGCCCTGCCCTGCCCTGCCCTGCCCTGTGTCCTGCCCTTCCCTTTCCACGCCCCGCGCGTTCATTTCCTTCGATGCGCCTGTGTGGACGCGAGCGTCGCGGTAAAAAAGTAAAAGGCAAATGGGTGGGGGGAGCAGGATGGGCGGGGGCAGCACGTTGGACGTACAACCAGTAGTAGACATCCACCCACGACTTTATCTCGCCATCATTGAGTTTTATAAGAGAAGAGAGTTTTATAAAAAGAAGACGCGTCTTACAGAGGCGGTTGGTTCTCGCTGGTTGGTCATTCGAGCATTACATGGCCAGAAACTGACCAGACGGCCCTTGACACAACTTTTTTCCAAGACTTTCAAACTGGAGACTTTAAAGAAGCCCCTGTAAAGTGTCTGGAAATTACTGTAAAATTGACTAAAATCAGGTCTCTATTGTCCTTGTGCGTGCACCCTAGTCCTCCTTTGGCCTCGTATACTTGACTTTGCTTCTGTGTTATGCGAAGGGCTCCCCTCTGCCCTTGAGCTGTTCGACCCCTGCAGGGCCCTGCTTGGTAGCGCGCTAGAAGCCTGCGCCTTATTGCTCTCGCTTTGCGCTAAGTGATTAGTTTCCAATCCATCTGATCTCTTTTGAAGGCGAAGGTGCTTTCGGTGCTCGGCCCGATAACTTGAACTTGAGATGAGGACGAGCAGCTATCTCCGCCCCGCCCGGAGCCTTTGTCTGAAAATGAATCGGACGGGTCGGAAACATACGTACTGTATCTCTTTCTACAGCCCTTGGCCTTCGCCTAACATAAGCTGGCCCAACAGTCACCTTGCCAGTCAAAACTTCTCTACTCATTGCAGCTGCCGCCGCGCCCCTCCGCGCCCCGCCGCGCCCCGCCGCGCCCCGCCCCGCCCCGCCCCGCCCCGCCCCACCGCGCTCCGACGCGCCCCGCCGCGCTGTCTTGGTACGGCGGTACGCCCTACGCGGCCCTCTTCGGCCCACCCCTATCCACCCTCCGCCACACTCACTACAACTTCACTCACCTTCGCTCACCGTCGTGGCGTAGCGCGGCGCGAGCGCGGAGACAAACAGACGAGCAGCAGATGATGGAAATTGACGCAAAAAAATAAGATGAGATGTAACCTGTTCCGCACTACCAAACTGAGTGGCATGGCGCGTCGTAGTATTATACATGACATGCTGGTGGACTTGATGGTCCACAACTCACTCCCTCCCTTCCCTTTTTATTTCCCTCTCCTTTCCTTCCCCTCTCGTGCCATGCCTTGCCTTTTTCTCCTCTTCCCTCGTTGCCTGTCGCCTTCTATTGTTCTCTTCCCTCCCCATGCATGTTGCCTTCCCGCCCCATGCCTTGCGTCCCTTCCTAAAAACTTTAAGGTGGAACCGCGCCCAGGCCATAATCCTTATGCTGCTGGCCATGCATTTCTTAAAATCCACAAATTTTCCACAAATTTTGTCCGATCTCTTTCAGATTTAGATGGTATATTCCATAAATAATTTGGAGTCGATTGTTGGTCTGAAATTATTTAAAGTTTCGCCAAATTCAAACAGCTAAATTTTAAATTTTTGTGCAAATTTTCCATTTGTTTTTATTTTGGAATGAAGAAAGATTCAAAAATATCAGACCGACAGTCGATTCTGAACAATTCAAGGAATGTTGTCTCATCTAAATTTGAAAGAAATTGGACAAAATTTGTGGAAAATTCATGGATTTTAAGAAATGCACTGGCCAGCACAGACGGTGCGATTCCACCTTAAGTTTAAATTTATACGGCCGACCACATCATGCCTTCCCTTCATTCCCTTCCTTTCCCTTCTCTTCCCTATAGTTGCCCTGTCGTGTCCACTACTGTGTGCCGCCGCCGCTGCCCTACAGTAGTAGGACCCACCCGCTCTGCACCTCCCCGTGCCCGCCCCCGCCCGCCCCGGCCCGCCCCGTAACGGTCGGCCAGCAGGGCTGGGCTGGACGACCATCTGCCCGGTTCAAGTCTAGTTACACGCTGCAGCACACGTCCGGGGCGGCAGAGCAGGGTGCTTCGGGGCGGGGTGGGACGGGGCGCGGGGTCGAGGGTACGGGGCGTTTATAATTGTACTATAATGTGCTCGGCGCTCGGGATCTCGACATACGTCCCAATTCCCCCCCCCCCCCCCCCCCCCCCCCCCCCCGCGCAGTCAGCGCTCAGGGGCTCGTCGGTTGCGGAGCGGGTTACCTAAGTGTCATCGGAACATATGAATGTTCGATTTCGGGTAGTTGACCTCAGCCCCCTCCCCCTCCCCTTTTCACCTTCGCCCGCCAACCCCCACCCCAGCTCGAGCGAGTCAGCTGTTCGAGTGTCTTATCAGGCCAGGTGTGCATGGGAAGGACCTTTAAAAGTGTCCATGTTTCAGACTGTGGCTACATATGCTGAATGATGTACTTAATACTTAATTTCTCCTCCCTAAACTTTCATGTGGCTTGCAATGGGTTTGCTATATGTATACTGGAAGCTGCAATGTGGAAAAATGTATGGGAAGTGAACCCCAGAAGTTATTAAAAGTTATCGTCTAAGTTTCAGTAATGTAATATGAATCAATGTTTCAGTATGGAGATGGAAATGTAATTACTATTATTTAATATTTCTCCCGATTTCTCCTCTGTGTCATACTGCTTTATGTGCTTCCTTCATTTCAACAACTCACAATAAACCTTCTGAATTTAAAATCATAACTTGACTTTTTATTAACAATCACACCTGAAATTCGTTCCTTTTTGCACTCTCTGCATTTCATAGTTTTATCTATCACAATATTATTCTATCTGCACACACATCCGTTTCCAAATAAAATATTTCATGATCTTATGAGAATTTAGTATACTTTCAGCCACATAATGTAGCAATTCCTGATTTAGACCTCTGAGAATACCAAGAGCTTGATAGCAATCCAGCTCACCTGATTCAAAATCGTATTCATATTATCTTAGATATCAGACCATCTGAGATAAAAAGTTTACTATTTACTGTCCACATAACTTATTCATAAAAAAGAATAGGAGCAACAAGATAAACACAGATTTAAAAGTACAATTCATAAATTAGTTTTATTCTTACAAAAATACATACAAAACTGGGTTTCTCACAAATGACAAAAATAAACAGGAAGTTCAAACTAGCATACAAAACTACATTTGTAAAAAGACAAAATACCACAAACATAGACTCAATTGACACAAAATTAAAAAGACTGCTGAATGCTGCAAACCTTAAAATAAAATATTTCATGCAACCCTTTGGCTCAACTGTACAGCATTCACTCGACTAAGTACACTATACTGTCATTTTTAGGTACATTGTATTTTCACCACTAGCGTGACCCTGTGACAACATTTCTTTGGAACATCTAATCATCACCAGGAGCTACCTTTGGTGTATTAATGGCCTCATCACTGGGTTCTCTCAATTCTTCATCTTCCTCTGCTTCGGTCTTCTCTTCATCATCACCTCTGCCTGCTTTTTCATTTTCTGAGACACTTTCTTGGTCAACCTGCATTTCTATCTCATTTTCTTCACTCTTCTCTGTCTCTTCAGATTTTGTCAGTGTCTCCCTTCCTTCCTTATCCTCCTCTTTATTTTTGACTTCCGCCTTTTCACCGTCCTTTACGCTTCCGTCCTCCTGCTCTTCACCACCAATAGTATCTGAAACTGCCCTTGCTCTTGACATTTGTCTCTGCTTTCTCTTCCTCTCCTTCAGTTCTTCTCTTTTCCTATGAAATTCTTTGAGCAATTCAGTATCTATGAATTCAGGCTGCCACAGTTGATTCAAGAAAAATGAGTTGACCAGAGCAATTTCATTACCGTTGGGCTGGAACATCAAGGGAAGAGTATCAGCCTCTGAATCATACCCGTCGTGCCTTCTGTCTGTATGTACAGAGTGACTAGACAGGGAATCGGGTGTGGCACCTGGTCTTGAATCCACTTCTGACTCGGTCTCTGGCTCGTAGGCTTGCTCCATGGCCATATCTCCATCCATGCCAGCCTCTGTGCCAGGCTCCATATCCATATCGTAATCCCCATCCTCATCCATTTCGGCTTCTGACTCATACTCTTGCTTCTTGGGCTTATCAACTTTATACCTCTTTGCAATTGGAAACTTCTCATACTTGAATGTACCAGTATATTTGTACTCTGGCTCCTCTTGTTTCTTTGGTCTGGCACTCTTGCATGAAAGGTCCACTGGTTGGTTTGATGCAGTAGAAAGTACAGGCACTATTGTGGTAGCTGAGGGAATGTTGAGCTTTGACAGGTCCTGTGGTAAGGACCTCTTGCGGACAGACAGATCTGTAGGCATGGACAGATCGGTTGCCTGCTCTTCTGCTGACTCTTCTTGTTTGCTCAATGGAATCATGGTAATATCACGCTTAACTTTTCCATTCTGAGGACTATTCTTGAAAGGAAAACTATCTTTCTTGATCGGCATGATACTTAAAGAGCCGTTGGTGTGAGCAGGTACCATGGTGATGTCTCGGTCCCCTAACTTAGACATGAGATCACGAGGATTAGTAATATGAGCAGCAGTTACTCTAGATGGGGTGATGGTCATGTTGGTATTGCCAAAAGTTGTAAGACGAGGAAACACCAGATCTTGATTCTGACTTTGCTGATAGAAGTTTTCGCCACCTCGGGGTTGCTTGGCCTGGGAAGTACGTTGTTGAGCAAGAAGGGAAAGGGAGTCCATGGGTTGCAGCGGGCTCTCTCCTCCATTCGCAGCTGCAAATTCTTGAGCCTGGACGATGAGGCGCTCCCGCTGTATTCTTACTCTTTTCTCAGTGATGGCATACACGTTCATGAAGGCTTTCTGGCAAACCTCCACAATAGGTATGCCAGGCTTTGTTCTCCCTGAAACATAATATCACAAATTAGGAATAATAAAAATAAAATAGGTTCTTTCATGACCTAGTGATAGATTTACAACTATTATTTTATTATTTACAAAAAAATTAGATTGCCAAAATTTACATGAATAGTTAGCCTGCTAGAATACAAAAGGATAACTATTTTTCCAAGAAACAAATAAAAAAACAAAAAGAAAATAAATAATTAAAAAAAAACATACAGCAACTGGATGTGATGTAGTAATCACAAAATTTTTGAACTATTGTGTTATACTTACCATCAAAAGTAACATCTGAAGCACTCTGAATGAGGGGTACTTGATACTTGCAGCTGACCCTTCGCTGACTCCGTCCGGAGGCTGTCCTTTGTTGCTGACGCCAGAATCGCCTCTGCACTGCTCTGATTTCTATGTGAGCTTGAAGAAACCGATTCTGAAGGGCATGGTCTGACAGCCGGTAAAATTCTTTGAAGAGCCGCTCCCTGGCTCCTTGGGGTATCTTGTCTCCACATTTCTGAGGGCACGTGCATATAAGTTCTGGAAACAAAAAATAAGTCCGGTATGAGTTTTACTATTTCCCTAATGGCAACATCCCCCCCCCCCCCCCCCCTCCCCCTTTCTAGTCAGAGGCTTCTTTAGCAGATTAAAATCGCTTAAAAATCTCTAAACAGAAGTTCAAGAGCAAGTTTTAGTAAAGAGAAGAAATAGCAGTAATTCTTACATATTTTAAATGCTAGTAAATTTTTCTATCATTTTAACAGAAAAAGTATTCTTTACAGTTGACAGAAATAAGAACAGAAGCAGAATGGAATTGAGGAAAAAGATGACAGACATCAGGAAGAATTACACAGTTAGTAAAGTATTTACAGAATCAGGGAGAATTTTACAGTTAGTAAAGTATTTACAGAATCAGAAAGGAGAGGATAGTTTTAAGTTTTGCAGCCTTCAGTGGAAAATTAAAAATTAACATGCGTAGTACTCAGGACACTTATCCAACTGAAGACATCCTCAATACATTTTGGGTATTAATTCATCCTTACTGTCTACTCGGGTTAAAAGCTTTCACTAATTCACATTGCACTGTAATTGACAGAGGCATCAGTATTCGCAGTAACTGATCTGTCCAACCATGACTGCAAAAGTTAGTAATTATGCTTAAATGTACTTTGAGGCACACACTTGGTTAGGTTTGTTATTTATATGACAATCATATCGCAGGACAATGCACTATAAGTTAGGATGTTAAAGTCAAGCAGAATAAAATTTTGACCAATTTCAAACTCACCAAACCATGATATTCATAGAGCTCTTTCTTACAAACAAAGATGTCAATGTCCTGAAAAATTTAACTTTTGTATTTGCAGTCAATTTGTTAAAATTCATGA
This sequence comes from Aptinothrips rufus, assembly GCA_902196195.1. NCBI lineage: Eukaryota > Metazoa > Arthropoda > Insecta > Thysanoptera > Thripidae > Aptinothrips > Aptinothrips rufus. Next base: position 4,254 of record CABIKL010003728.1, on the reverse strand, counting down.
AACATTTAGCTGAAGTTTTTAACTTTTTTGGCTCACTGCCTACTGAAAGGTTTAATTTTTATTGTTAAAATCATATATTCTAAGCATGTATGTAAAAATTACAATGCACGAGCATAATCCTCGTCTTATTAGAATCAATAACATTTCGGATAAGTCTTGGTCCATAGTGCACGAAATCCTGAATCATCGTTCTATGACCAACTAATGACAAGTCAGCATGGATATCGGCTTGCAATATCATTTTTTCATAAGCCAATATAGATGCCAGTTCACAGCTGGGCTTGGACAACAATAATTAAATCCACTGAATTGCCAAAGGGTACGCTGTCCCACTCGCCATTTGTTAGTTCACCCTGTGAAGGCCCCTTGGCTGGGCCTGGCCGAGCCCACATGAGTGCTGACAATGAGGGCCCTCCTCCGCTAGCTCTTTCACAGATAAGCCAATACAGCAAAACTAGAGCTTGTCACTATCAATTCACTCCACAATATTGAAACAAAATCCGCGGAGCCGGGAGAACCCAGCGAAACCTGGGGGTGGGGTCTGCCTGTCCTCCGGCCCCACGCTGCTGGTGTTGCACAATTCATTTCCCAATCAGTTGGCCTAGATCGCGTGCATACATATTAACAGCCGGCCCTCGATTACACTTGGCTGCCAGCTCTGGGCATCCTCAGTGCGGCTCGGAGATGGACTTCCGAGGAGCTGGACGCGGCCAAGGCGATCCGGGAAGGTTTAGTTCACATCCTGGCGAGCTCAAAACAAAGCGAGCCTGCCTGCCTGTCGTCCCAGGGCCAGCCCAGGGCCAGCAGGGGGCCCCGCGCCGCGAGGCGAGGCGAGGCGAGGCGACCCCGAGGGGCCTTACGGCGCACGCAGGCTAGGCTCTCGGCTCAGCTCGCATGTCGACATGAAAAACAAGCCGGATCACCCTAGGGAGCCGACTCTTGATAGTCACACTGCCCCTCGCTCGCACTATCTTCACAGATTACAGCAAATCCTTCGCACTCCTTGCGAAATTCGCCGAGACCACACGCACAGCTGACGACGATGCACTCCAAACACTCATTAAAAAAATGCACTTTTTCAGAACTGACGTCTGTTTGATTCACCATAACTCGAAGGCCAAAGCACCCGCGGATCGCACTTTTATCCAGGCAAGTGCGATCATCACTCGCATCTTCTGGCACACACTTGAAAACTATCCGTCATCTGCACACTGCTTCACAACACAACACTGATTCCTAACCACCAAAAACACGAGTTTTCGAGAACGAAATCTTTACCTGGTTGTTTCTTTGCTGGTATCACTTTTCCTGACTTAGATACGTATTCCTGACCAGAGTATCTCATTTTTATCTGTTCCTTTCGGTCCCACTTGGGCCAGAAGTCAAGACCGCTTTCCAACGAGCTCTCCTGCGTGTCCGTCACCGACGCCATGTTACAGGCATTTCCGCACTCGCTCGGCTCGACTCACTTCCAGACTCCAGCCTCTGCTCGTTCCGCTACTTCGCCGAAAAAAAAAATAGTTCGTAAAAAGATTTATGAATGAGAGTGCCATCTATCGGCGAGCGCGGCAAACTATCGACTGCTACGGACTGCCGCTGCATTGCCATTGACGAGTTCAAGAACCTTGGGCGGCGTAGTACGCAGTAGTAGCGGCCACGTGCTGTAGTACGATCTCCGCCTCAAAGATCGCGCCAGTGCGCTCTTTGTGTTCCTTTTGTGACGACGCATGGTGGTGGGGGGCAGCGGGGTACCTCCGTCTCTCTGATTGGCGGCGCGTTCCCGCGCTTTTCCGGCGCAGCGCGGTAGCTTCGAAACGTGACCTACGAAAAGTAGGTCACTGTGCTGCGTACTACGACGGGCTTTTTGCGTATCGGTATAGTAGAAACAAATATTCGTGCTTCGAATCTGACTCAGTTTGGGTTCTGTCTGACTCATCTCCTCGGTTTTAATGCGAACTGTTTGCGTGGAGGGGGTAGCCTTGTAACACCAACCCCTCCGCCTCCGCGCGCGCGCTCAAGGACACCAGCAACCCACGGCAGGCCTCTCCCCCACCACTCGACTGCTCACCCCTCTTGCTCGCGTGCACCTAAGACAGTGTTGTGAAGTCCTTGAAAAATTTTCTAGGATGGGGGAAATTTTATTTTCAAAAGTCAGCAAAAAAATGTTTGTAATCTTTTTATTTAAAGTTGTTTCAATTTAGCCGAAGTCTCCTCGACTTCTAATTAGTTAGTTAGAAAGGGCCAGTCTTGAAAGTTAGGGCTGGGTCAAAATGCCTGTTGTTTGTCAAATAATGAATTCACAGACTATCACAAGCCTCTGGGTCTTTACTGTATATTTCCTCGTATTTTCGGAATGGCACTTTTGAACGAATTATTTCACTGGTGTAAAGTTTCCTCTCATAATTCAGGTGTCACTAATCTATCAGCAGTCAGCGTAACCAGTGCGCAGCTACAGCCACGCGTCAGCCTAGCGGCTGCGTCTCCGGCCAGACTTCCGTGTCAGTTGGGCTGCCTACCCACCAGGCGGTTGCTTTCCTTCCTCAACATTCTTCTGCAGAATCCTCTTTGCGACCGCCACGCCAAAGCGTCTTAGGAGCTGTCCATAAATTACTTAAGGCTCTTAGGAAGGGGGAGTGTCTGCCTTCCTTGCGGTCTTATACTAAAATCATGGTGAGGTTATATTATTCGCCGTACGAGGGGTGGGGGGGGTGTGTGTTCGGGGAATCAAAAGGAGGCCAATTTTGGCTTACGTAATTTATGGACGATCCCTACGTCGTCTACACTGAAAAACAAAGGTGCTTAAAAATTCGACGCAAAGGCGTTTGCAACAGAAAACAGTCTGCCAAAAGGTGTTGAATTATTGAACGCCTAGGCGTCGAATTTCCACACACGACTGCTGTCGCACGTGCATTTTGCTCCAATTTGCAGGTATGCTTGTGACAAGGTGCTCAAAAATTCGACACCTTTCGCAGAAGCGCCATGGACTATGGCTATTGAAAACACTGTCGAAAGATGTCGGATTTCTAAACACCTTGAAAACAACACTGCAAATGTTTCACAAAAGCACGTGCGACAGCAGTGTTTAGAAATTCGACGCCTAGGCGTTCAATAATTCAACGCCTTTAGGCAGACTATTTTCTGTTGCAATCGCTTTTTGCGTCGAATATTTAAGCACCTTTGTTTTTCAGTGTAGGGGCTCTGGATTGAAGGAACTGTCAATTGCTTTGCTCTAGAGGATTACAAATTGAACACCGGTACATCTTCTCCTGTGCAGGCAGACGGCGGCGCGACGGTTCCTCAACCGGGATGATCTCAAGCTTGGTTCTGAGAATTAAATGAAGCTCACGAAGTTTACATATCTGACTTTTCTTTTTCTCCTTGTTTCAGGTGAGTATCCATTCGTCGCGTGGCGTTGGACGGACCATTTTCATTCGCTTTCCTCTTCAAAATGAGCAGTGAGTTGACTGGAACGAGGTCTCATCTACTCAGTATCATTCTATTTCGTATAGTGTGGTCGTTACCGTGGAAAATTTGTGTTAAATATTTTACGTGGTGCTTTTTGTTAAGAAAAGAAATGGTAATTCAGGCCACCTTATTTAAAGCTACTGGGCTCGAAACATTGTCATTTTGCTTCAACCATAGTCTAGTTTTTAAATTACTATTAATAATTAATTATGGTAAAAGTACCAGAATTCAAAAATTACGGTACATATGTTTCTTGCTGTCGCACCTCTCTCTTCTCTTCAGGCAATGGTGAACTAGAAAGTGAATGAATACAAATTTAAAAAAAAGAGAGAGGAGGTTGCTACATGCTTTGGCTAATTTTTAGGTTATAAGCTCCCTATCAAGGGATAATATTTTGCAAAGCTTGTGACGCAGGGCTCGAATGTCTTGAAATGAAAAACAAAAAGCCCAAGAATTTTTGAAGGGAAAACTGTCTTTTACTCGGACTCGAATCTTTTTACTCTCAGATTTTTGTGATTTTCTCAAACTTTCTGACAGATTGTCTTCTTCAAAGTAACTTAGTTAGCAGTTGTAGTCAAAAATGTCTGAAAGGGAAAGTGATAACGCACAATCGCAGAAACCAGCGCATTTACGTCGGGCATATGGGTAGATTACTCCATTTTAGAACATATTCATTTCCAAAAGCACGGCGCTTATTTGTGGCAGGCAAGTGGAGGAAGTCCACTCCCTCTCTCCTTTGGGGCTGTCCATAAATTACCTAAGGCTCTTGAGGGGGGGGGGGGGGGGGGG
>CABIKL010003727.1:0-10547 GCA_902196195.1 Aptinothrips rufus | reverse complement strand
GCAATGACGACACTGTTGTAAAAATAATTAGCCATGGAATTGTCGTCAAAATGACGACTAAAATTTTTACAGTGCTGCGAGAAATTTCCCATCGACATAGAGTTGATCGTGAAAATTCTCGTCAAGTCCACGTCTGTGGACGCCGCTGAGTATCTACTCCCCCCCCTCTTGGACTCGCTCGTGACTGACGCGTCTTGCTGGTGCCTGTCATGACAGCCGTTGACAGCGCAGCCGGCCCGCACGGACAGCAGGTGGGCTTCCAGTCGGGGTCCCGGTACGGCCGGACGGACCCCGACGCGGCGCCGCTGGGCCCGGACGACCGCCTGCAGCGCCGCTTCTACGCCAACGGCCGCTACGGCAAGCGGGCGCCCGCCACCACCATGGCGGAGTACCAGCTGCTGGACGGCGGCCACCCCATCGAACGAAACGGTAAAGTAATTAGTCCGAAAATCAGTATTAAAAAAAGCGGGAACATTGAAATATAGGACCGACAAATTTTGAAAATGTACACTCTAAATGTCTAGTCACCTTTTTGTGCGGACTTAGTAACAATTTTAAACATAACTAGAACTAGTTACAATTTTGTAACGATGTAGGAACAATTTCGTAAAAATTGTGTAGTACAAAATTTTTACGAATTCTACTTATGTTTAAAATTGTAACTAAGTCCGCACAAAAAAGTGACTAGCCATTGGGTGTGTAATTTTGTTAAGCTAATATTCGGGCAAACTTAACGACCCGGCGTTTCCTAGATTCCCAGTGAGAGCACGTTCTCACTTCGTCGTGGATCCAGTCGACGTCGAAACCACGTCGAGTTCCCGTCGCCGACGTTGATTCGATGTCGAAATGAGAGCTGGTTCTCACTGGGTAGGCGCGGGTCGGCGAGTGGGATCTCCCATTCGGCGAGACCTTTCAGTTGGTTCTTTACGACACCAATCTGTTTCCATTCCAGACTTTGCATCGGTTCCGTACGTCGTGGATGAAGACTCGCAAGTCGCCTGCCGCTACACTGGAGTCGCTAACCTCTTCCGATGCGCACGAAGGTAGGCAAGGCAGAGTGCGGCCGAAATAACTAGTTCCGTGTCTGCGTCGCCGTCTGCAGCCACCACTCACTTGACGCCGTGACGTTTCTTTTTTCAGGAAAGAAGGCGAAGACATTCCGTCGATACTCCAAGACTCTCCCTCGCCCAACAGCGTCACAGGCAACCCCGTAAACTGAGGCTCCGGAAACCTCGAGTTCACAGTAGCGACGTGATTATTCTATTTTCATTTTCCACATTAAAAGCAAAAATATATAAAATCTAACAAAAACGCTGAACTGGCGAATCTTTTTCTTTTACAACTGAGAGCTAGCTGCAAGACATCGAGACGCGTTCTCAAAAATGTACGTAGTATAATGTTATAAATAAATTATGCAAAGCAGACTACACTTGTCGTAGAAATAGTGAGAAATCTGTTGCAAAGTGGTAACTGCACCACGCCAGCTGTGTTCTGGCGCTAAAATTGTAATATAATGATAAAATGAGATAAAGAGAAGAGAAAAAGATCAGCGAGGATATAATCAGAATGGGTGAGTCCATGTCACTGACACGCCAGTCAGGAATTGCCTTGACTGCGGTCATTTTGACCTTCTTAGCGCTCAAACATGAGAAGTACATAATTGCACAATGTCATTAGAAAGTGCGACTGAGAATGGTGTTCTGTCATCGATACATTTTCTTATTTTCATGAACGAGCCTTTTTCACTCGTGGTAGGTTGCCCTAAAAGCTTCAATAAATATCGATAAGAACTCATCGTAGGCCTACTTCTTATATATTTCGAGATATCAGATTAACAAATCATTCTTATTTTGGCTTCACAGCTTACTTATGATCGTTTTGGTTTCATCGTTGCTTAACACTTGCCTATTTCAATGAAAGAGCCACCTCATGTTTATACGTGCGCTCTAAATTTGTATTGGATTCCCGCGAGGGAATATCCACAGCTGTAGAGAAAAACGTCTAGTCGAATTTCAAAATTTTAGGTTTTTTAGGAAATTTATTTGTTCACGTGGCTGGGATCCGATAAATTTCTTACAGACTAAGTTTACGCAATAGAAGAACGACTGGAGCCTTTGAATTTCTAAAGCCCTCAAAATCAGAACTGATAGAGCATTAAATATTCTTTGGACTCATTACCAAGCGCTCATATAAATGGCACATGAAGGGCACGTAGGTGTGAACAAATTCAATGTGAAATTGGTTGGGTTCTTGAGATAAAATTATCTGTACAATAAAGTTTACTTCATCAATTACGTGCATTTCTATTCACAGACAACAACTACTTCCTACCCTGCTACATTCTTATTTCTGAGGATAAAAGTTTACTCAGCAAGCTCAAGTTTAATTTAATTAATTTTATGCTTAACGTCTTTCAAAATTAAGTGTCAGTCCCCGCGATGTGTGGAGCCACTACCTTCATAAACATTATTCAGCCGGGGGACGGTGTAAGACCAAGGGCTGCCTCATCATCTCATCATCGGGGCAATAATAAAGGACGCAAGATGCAAACTATAAGCCCTTAACTTCTGGTCCTGTCCCAAGTTCTAAAGCCTCCTCGCACGATCAAAGCTCGCCTTGGACCGGGCAGGGCTCAAGCCCTTGGAGGGCCGCGAGGTCGCCGTAAAGGTTTCATTGTTTCGTTACGTGGGTGGCAACAACATGTGCCCAACAGGGAAAGAGGGGAAGGGGCCGGGGAGGGTAACGAGCGCCTGAACACGTGTTATCTCTCGATATTACAGCGGACGGGCGATTCACATTGCGCCTCGCCGGGCAGGCATCCCTTCAGGCAGCTGTGGACGCAAGCCGACATGTTCGAATCACGTGTCTTTTACACAGCTGGAAACCTAGGTTAATTAGATCTATTGAACAATCTATGGTAGGTAGAGGTAGGAAGTGTCGATTACGTTCTTCGTCCTGCTGCCCCTAAAATGAAGACAAGGTCGTCTATTTAAGGCCCACCCAAGGGTGCGGCACGGTATTCATCAATTAGGGGTGACATCTCGAGATGCTGGCGGGCATCGAACTCTCCGCTAAATAAATATCACCTGCCCGTGATGGATCATGCAGGGGTGGGGGAGGAGGGATGGGCGGTGCCCCGGCGAGCGCACGGCCAATGAGAGCAGCCCACGAGTGATTAGTAAGAGGATAGGGGGTCAAGTCAAGAGGGTAAAACTCACCATTCTATGTTACTGAAGTATATATAAAGAAAACTTCCCCCACCCCGGCATACACATGACTATATAACGTCCTTGCGACGCTATGTAAACTTAAATTTTGTAATCAAAAATTAATCGAATGGAAGAAAATGTAACCGGGAACGATTGAAACAATTTTCCTCCAAAAATATTCAAGTCGCCATTTTGACGTATCACCTTCAAGAGACTGGCGGGACGATTTGGTACCGTCCTGGACGTCACGAATACGTCAGAATGACGTGCCAGCGCACTCAGCGCTGCGGTTAGACCGGCGGGTGTGAGGGGAGGGAGTGGGGTGGCCAGCGTAACGGCCGCAAAAGTCCAGACCTTAGTTCAGTCTGAGTATAGTCGTGAAAAATTAATAGAAGAAAATGTGATCAGCAACGATAAAATGTCAGTACATCAAAACAATTTTCTTCCAAAACATACTTGCGTTACCGTTCCGTAAAATCAAGAGACTGGCGGGACGATTTTGTAACGTCCTGGACATCACGAATACGTCAGAGTGACGTGTCCTTGCCTTCCCTCTCGTCCGTGTGGAGAAGAAACCGAGGGGCACTGAAGAGACACGGAGCGAGGGATAATGGGTGCATGACACTGCCGAACTTTGCGGGTTTCTGCAGAAAAGTCTACAAGGGGACGCGAGTTGAGATCGTTCCCCTTTCCCCGTCTATTCGTGCGGAAGGCCGGGGTGTCATTACTGACTCCCGAGCGAACTGAGCGGCTGAGAACCCTCTAATCAAGAAACGTTACGCACAAACTACATCACTGATGCTTCAATTGGAAACGTCGTTCGTCAAAATGCGTGGCAAGGTCGCTCATGAAAAGTGCCTAAGGCATTTCCTACCAAGGCAAATCATAAATGTTTTCATGTAACTTCAGACTTTGTGGCTGTTTAGTTTACATTACCTTGTACCAGAGATAGCAACTTTATGTTTGAGCATAAAACATTAAAAGTCAACACACACCAAAATGTGCAGTATTTTTTTTTTTTGAAGACCTGACCATCATATATTTACAAATGAATGAGCATCAAAAATCATAAGTTGCGCTTTATAGCAGCATAATCAGTGAAAATCAGATTTTTTTGTGTCAATCTTAAGAGATTTTTAACCAGTTTACACAGGCGTACATCATACTCTAGAAAAAGTATTTGTGTGGTTTCTTTGTTTGCAACTCGCAAGTGACACTGATATTGATCCAGATGATCCAATGACATTGAATTGAGCTTTGTTTAATTTTTAGAATATTTTCTTCCTTGCCTCCCAACGACCATACAACAAACACCAGTCAAAATGTGTGCTAAAAATTGACTTGAAAAGAGCATACTAAGCTCTAGAGCGCAATATGATTTTTAAGAGCATAAGTAGGGCGATTTTTATGGGTCCTTAACAGCATAAAGATGCTATTCCAATGTGCATATTGAATAAACTTGACTCACACTTGTCTCAACGTCTTATAGGATTCTCCCTTGCCTAGATTATAAATTTATCCATTATTTGATATTAGTATGAACTTCCATGGGTACTCGACCATTTCTGTAGAGACAATGCTGTCTAAATTTTAGATGTCCAGTTGTAAATATGTGAATTACTACAAAATGATTTCATTAGTTCTAAGAAGCGAATTCAGTATTTTTCATTTTGACTTAAACTTAGGTGTGCCAGTTTGACTGCACAAGCTGAATACACAGCACTTTGAAGAAAACTCATGTTTTTGTCCATCTTTCATATTGCATGTACAAGAAGCTAAGCATAAATGATCTTTCCATAAATGTATAAATGTTAGCAGGGAAATATAAAAATTACGCAAGTATAAATTAAACCGGGTTTTAATGAAGACAGGTACATATCAGAATCAGCAGGTACAAAACAGGCTCAAATAAATAACTGGGTTTCACATGTTGCATTACACATCAGGCTGATCTTGGTTGCACGACTTAGCCAGTAAACAGTTACAAATAACAGCACTGAAACCTAGTTACAAGCACCGCAAACAAAATGAAATTTAGCAAAACAAATGTAAACAGAAGTACAAAAGAACTGAAATATCCTGTGAATAAGGCATCCACTGATGTTTTACACAGAGCATATTGCAGTTAAGAGTTCATGGGAATAGAGAAAACCTAATCTTGCTCAACTTCCTCCTGCTCTTCATCGAACTCAGCGTCTTCATCAGCTGTGGCTTCCTGGTACTGCTGGTACTCAGACACCAAGTCATTCATGTTGGACTCTGCCTCAGTGAATTCCATCTCATCCATACCCTCACCAGTGTACCAGTGGAGGAAAGCTTTCCTACGGAACATGGCTGTGAACTGCTCGGAGATACGCTTGAACAGCTCTTGGATGGCAGTTGAGTTACCAATGAAGGTGGCGGACATCTTCAATCCACGAGGAGGAATGTCACAAACGGCAGTCTTCACATTGTTGGGGATCCATTCAACGAAGTAGCTGCTGTTCTTGTTCTGGATATTCAGCATCTGCTCGTCGACCTCCTTCATGGACATGCGACCTCTGAAGATAGCAGCAACAGTAAGGTATCTGCCATGGCGAGGATCACAGGCTGCCATCATGTTCTTGGCATCGAACATCTGTTGAGTGAGTTCAGGAACAGTCAGCGCACGGTACTGTTGGCTGCCACGAGCTGTCAGAGGAGCGAAGCCAGGCATGAAGAAGTGAAGACGGGGGAATGGCACCATGTTGACGGCTAACTTGCGAAGATCAGCATTCAGCTGGCCAGGGAACCTAAGGCAAGTAGTAACTCCAGACATAGTGAGGGATACTAGATGGTTCAGGTCACCATAGGTTGGTGTGCTAAGCTTGAGGGTTCTAAAGCAGATGTCATAGAGAGCTTCATTATCAATGCAGTAGGTTTCATCTGTGTTTTCTACAAGCTGATGAACTGAGAGGGTAGCATTGTAAGGTTCCACAACTGTGTCTGATACTTTGGGAGAAGGTACGACTGAATAGGTGTTCATAATCCTGTCAGGATATTCTTCACGGATCTTGGAAATGAGAAGGGTACCCATGCCTGAACCAGTGCCGCCACCAAGAGAATGAGTGAGCTGGAAGCCCTGTAAAATAAAAGAAATCTCATGTTGAAACTATTCACAGAAAATTAAATCATAGAAATCTACCAATAGCCGACAACAGTCAGCTAGCATATTTGGAAATAATTACCTGAAGACAGTCACAGCCTTCAGCTTCTTTGCGAACAACATCCAAGACAGCATCCACCAACTCAGCGCCTTCAGTGTAGTGACCCTTGGCCCAGTTGTTACCAGCTCCACTCTGTCCAAAGACAAAGTTGTCCGGCCTGAAGATCTGGCCGAAGGGCCCAGACCTCACAGAATCCATGGTACCAGGCTCCAAGTCAACAAGAATGGCACGAGGCACATACTTGCCACCTGAAAAGAAAGAGAATAAAAACATTTAAGTGGATGGAGAAAGAATAAAAAAATAAAAAAAATGGAAACTGTGTTAGAGGGATGCCGGCCAATGATGCTCTCCAAGCCAAATTTGTTCCTTAACCACACCCAATGATGACTCATACCCGACAATGAATCACACCGAGCCAAAGAACTTAGTACAGTACTGACGTTATCACAGAATCGGATTAGTACAGAGCAATGTATCGACACATTCCCAACAGTGAAGCAAAAAAAATCTTAAAAGCATCAGATATTAAACTGTCAATGACCTCAACATCATGGGGGAAACAAATAAAAGAGTGCTAAATATCTTTAGGTACGAAAAATATTAAGAATAAAACCGTGAGACAGAAGTTTTGAACCGAAAAGCTTGTATGATGTGAACAAAAGATATTTTAAATACCGGACCGATTTCACTAAGTAGGCCTACAGTGACTGTGGCCATAGCGGGGGGTGGGAGCGGGAGGTGTGGTCCAACACTAGAGTTCTCGCAATGTAATAACAAGATATTAAATATGTATAGAAGTTATGGAAAGAGTTGCTCGTGCATGAAAAGTCACGTGAAAGGTGAACTTACCTGAAGCTTCATTGTAGTACACGTTGATGCGGTCGAGCTGAAGATCTGAGTCGCCATGATAGGCTCCGGTGGGGTCGATGCCATGCTCGTCGGAAATTATTTCCCAGAACTGAATAACAGAAACCCAACTCGAATATAAGCGTCCCAACGCAAATCACCAAAAGACGAGCAAATATATTAAGGTGGGAGCGATGCTAAATGTCATTCACCAGGTGTGCTACCCGAGCCCGCCCAACGCCACACGGGCGGGGCACAGGCAAATGGCACTCAGGTCGCAAAAATGCGATGCAGAAACTCACCTTAGCACCAATCTGGTTACCGCACTGTCCGGCTTGAATGTGAACGATCTCCCTCATGTTTCTAGGCAGAAATATATCTTAACAACGACAAAGTACTGAAATGCTTCTTTCAAGAAGAACGCCGCCTCACAAGTAGAGTGCTCTCTGAACTGCAAGCTCAGGGATCGACACCGGTTCTGTCTAAGATGGTCCAGTCCGCAGCCAGAGCCTAACGAACTTTGTGTAACGGAAAATCCTGACGTGGCCGGTCAATACTGTGCTGTGCTGTGCAAAGGCCGGCCAACCAGCCACGACCTTCGAGCCACGCCCCGTTTGTAAGCCGCCTCGCGATTGGTCGGTTTGAAATCAATTCTGGTTTTCTTTTTCTTTTTTCGTCTGGCTATAAGAATGCACTGTTCCGATATTACAAATATGATTTAGATATTTATGATACATATTTGAACAGCGATCCTTTCTTAAAAGTAAGATTTTCCTGCGTCCTGCAGGAGAGCTGAACATTGACAACCCACTAGAAGTTCAGAATTGATACTAATGTCATGCGGTTGACTAGCCAGGACTAGCTGGCCTAAGTAAAATAAATGTTGAAAAATCGGACAAATATTTGACATAGACCATATAAATGGGAGACGAGTTGAAATTCTTTCATAAAACTTCAGAGCACATTCCTCGAAAACGCGTGATAAGTCAAAAGTAAAGAACATTCCGCAAAACCTGTTTTTGAATCGCGTGGCGCTTGACGAGTTTCGATCGTGTATCATTTGTTTCTTTGACTTCTGCTTGTGCGAGATAGGAGATAGGTTAGGAAGGATTGTAAAGGTCGTAGCAATAATTGAGTGGTGTTTTCAATATGACATACGTCGATTTCCCTATAGACAATCATTTGGACCGATTGAAATACGATGAATTCCGAGAGAAACCTTCCCTCTTCGGAGACGTGTGGTTGCCTTCTTTCATGGGAATGATGGGTGCTTGCTTGATACCTGCATTCAATACTGTAAATCATAAACCTTATGCGACAGGTGAGTTAATTTTTGGTTCTTCTGTCCAGTTTTGTCGTGGATTTCGTCTGTGTCCTTCGTAGTTTATCTTCGCTATAGCTAGATCTCTTAAAATCTACATGCTCTGTAGTCACCGTTCTCACTGAGGAATTAGTTAATCAGGAATTTGTCTCCAGCACACACTCCCAGTGTCCAATCATGTGTGAAAGTGTTAAGTTCTTTTCTTGCATTTTCATCGATGTTAAAAGATGCTAGATTCATCTTTGTCCCTTCTATCAGATCTCTGGTCCACTAAATTAGAGCCAACTTAGTTCAACACGTCCGTTAATTGCAAAACAGTTTTTACGCATGTCGCCTTATTTGAACCCTGTATCATGCAAAAGCTCTTCTTATTGTTAAAAATATTCAGATAGAACTCTTTCTTCAAGTATTTTGAGTGGCCCTAACTAAATACTTTTTTTGCTGGTTTGTAAACCAGTGCACTATTTAATATTGGTACAAATACTTAAACATATTGTTTAATTTTGTGGTGCAGGTCTCTGGCGAATTGCAATTACTGCACCAGCAATGGTAGCTGCAGGAGTTTGGCTCCGAGACAACCGACGTGAGAAGAGTCGTAGAAAATGGGCCAAGATAGCACATTATATTGAGCTCCACCCTGAAGATTTCCCACCTTACCCACGTAAGTACTCTGTTTGCTTTCAGATCTACAATATCTTTGAAGTATCCATGGAGAATAGTATTGTGGGGGTCCAGATCAGATCCCTGCTCCGTGTCGCTCCCCTAATCAATGAGGCACCGTACTGCTGGAGATCACTGCTTTATTGCACCGAGTACAACCAGACATGTCTGAGCTTGCCCGTGGCTCGCATGCAAGTGGCCTCCCGTCCAGTGGTTCCCGCCGTTCCTAGACTACTCAACTATAGCACTGTGCCCCTGGGAGGAGCCACCCGCTCGACACAGTACAGTCCCGTTTACGAGTGTGTGTGCACCATGTTGAGGAACACCACAGTATATTTTATCATATAATAATTTTCTCACAATTTAAATTCTGAAATTTGTAAACCATAGTAAACTGTTCTCTCACCGTCAACATTTTGTCATCACTATTGATTTTTTTTCGAGGAGAGCTCAAGTTACTTTATTACCAGCTGGTTTTCCTGGTTTAATTAGTTTTGGTAACCTTACTTAGATCTTCCTCTTGATGATATTTTCTTTTCCACTTGCAGCTCGCATTAAGATTGGGGACACCTTGATGAAATGGATCCCAAGGCGCGGTGGTTGGTAGAGGAGTTTCCCGTAAATTGTATTTTGTAGCGAAATGTTAAATAGTTGATGAGAAGTTGGAATTCAAGAGTGTACATTGATAGATAGTTAAGTCCAATAAATTTGCTGTAAAAGATATTGATTTTTTGTTTTGTTGTTATTATTGATGTACAATTACACAATATCACGTGTTGGGAGAAATTAACACATTCTTTCAAAATTTCTATAATTTAAAACTCGGAAGAAAGAAAATGTCAGTTTCAGCATGCTAGAAAGGCACTCAATGGCTCGAGTCCAGTAGTGCTTGGATACGATGATAAATTTAGAAACTCACTGTAACATTTCTTGCTACAGGTCATGATTTTCTTTTCTTTTATATACATTTTAATTACTGTATGTGCTTCATAATTTTGATAAAAAAATAAGGCTGCAATTGTAATGCAGTGGGAAAGAACTATCATTATGTCCTGTAAAATATTGTAATGACTGATAATTTCATATCTTTGGTTAATAAGTTTCATTTGCTAATGAAATTGGTGCAAAATACCATTACAGAATCAGTCATTCTATTTGTGTACATGGATTTTTAAGAAATATCAGAATTACTGTAATTTGAGATAGCTAGCCAGCTGTTAAAGTACTAAAGCGGATAGCTCAAAACAAATGAATAAATGTTTAAAGTTTAATTATTAACTAGAGTAACAACATAGTCACAAACACATAGTTTAACAGTCAATGTTA
>CABIKL010003726.1:0-10552 GCA_902196195.1 Aptinothrips rufus | reverse complement strand
GGGGGGGGAGTGGGGGGTTACGCTGCAGCACGGACTAATGGACAAAGGTGGGCGGGCGAGGTGGGCCTCATTGATGCACCGCGTTTATTTTTTCGTGTTGCTTCCTCCGCGCGGCCCCCAGCCCGGCCTGGCCGAGGCCTGGCCAAGGCCCGGCGCGATACTACGCCAAGTCATTCATCATGGAAGACGACGCTGCTGGCGGAGGCCGGGCCGGGCAATGGACTAGAGAGCCTTGACGGGGGAGATATGCTACAGCACGAGACGAGACGCGGCGCGAGCGATCCTTCGCCATCAACAATATCAGTGTACCTCATGAGTGCCCGGGGGAAGTGCCTTCCGACATCAACTGATGGTGAGGCTGCTATCTGTCCGTGCTTCAAAGCAGGGGAAGATATTTTCTCCGAGAATGACCGACGTTTGCTCCCGAGCACGCGTGGTTCCCGATCATGTTAGGGGACGGGTACTGACTGGTACAGTACATAGCGAAATTTATATCTTAATACCGAAGTAGGATTTTCGAAGTTATTAACGCGACGGTTCGAAACCTTTGTTCGAGCCGCCAGCCACGCCGCCGTTTTATCACTACTTCGAAGAAAAGAAACATTTGACTCGACGGGTTCCACGAGTATTGGGGATTTCCCGAAGGATTTGTTCTTCTTCCGATCGAAGAACGAGGTTTGTAGTGTAGAAGTTTGGCACTTGCCACTTGCCCCCTACTTCCCTACTACGCTCATTGGGACGTTCACTTGCATCTTCCATCAAGATGACACAAAGTGGTCACGTGAGGTATCTCCTCTTTTCCCTTCCAGTCTCTTTACGCGGGACCCTTTAAAAGCAATTGCGCGGGGGAGGGAAGGGAAGATCCGACGATGGTCATGATGGGGGCTGTGCGGGGGCGGCCGCGGGATATGGCGAATATGCCTTCCACCCTGCAACCCCCTTTCCTCTAGTATATCACGAGACGATTCCGCTAAATCACTTTCGTTGCGGGTGAGATAACTACCGTAGTGTCCGACGTAACGTCCCGAGCAGCAGGGGGTAGTGATGACGACCATTACGGCCACACGTCGTGGCACTACGACATCGTACCTAACACAGAAAAATGTTTGATTCAACGTCATAATTTTTGGCTCAGGGATGGCAACAAAATTATACCGGCATGTCAATCATAAATATGTGTTCGTAGCAATATGATCCGTGAAGCAACCATACGTCATCCACCGTGTTCATAGCCATCCCCAAGCAAAAATCACGATATGACTGAATTAACGAACCATTTATCCCGGTGCAAACACAGTGGCTACTCCACTAACAATTAAATAGAACTTATGAAGCTGTACTCCAGAAAATTAAGTTTCAGATCACACATTCGTAGATTTCAGTGATTTAAGGTTTGTTGCAAGATCAGAGTTTTCAAAGTCCATGGCATGAATATGGATGTACATGTTATATACCGGTTATATATATGTAGGCTAGGACCCGTGAATGAAGAGTGCCAGTCACGTGACGATCTTACTCTCTCCAGACTCCCTCGAGCGACCAGTGGCTATCAGCTGCCGTTCTTGCATTAATACCGAGGCTTAACACGACTGGACCGCACTGGGCGCGAGACGACATCCGGTGGGTAGAGCTGCGCAGCGTCCCGTCCCACTGGAGAAGAGAGAGAGCACAAGTGGCTGGCCGACCAGAATCAATTTAATTTGCAAATTTAACGCTTCATTAAACCAAATTGTTCCAAAACCCCCGCGGCTGAAATGTTCGACCGGAGATATTCGCATTACGTGAGCCAAATACTGCTCAGACCATTCTAAGTTTTACCGGACTGCCCATCCCAATTTAAAAAAAAAATCTTGGGGAAAATTTGAGATTGTACAATTGTTTGGTTTAACTTGAGTGATTTTTTTTTTTTCAGGATGATTCCCGACAAAACGTCCCCTATTTAATATTCCGGATCATTCCATTTCAAAGTGGAGTAGGTTGTCGCCGGCGCCTCGCTAAATGAACAGCGCGGCAGCTGGGCATGCAGGACAGGCGGCGGAGGACGGCTTGGCTCGATATCGCATTAGCCCCAACCCGACCAGACCCGACCCGACGTCAGGGCGGGGCGGGGGCGGAGTGTGTCACTTCCAAGACTTCTCAGATCCGCACCGGAGAACACGCAAGTTCCCAACAGTAGGGTCGAGCACTTTGCTGGGTACGGTGTTGCTCACGAGAAGGACCTAGCTCCAGTTAGGAACGTGTTTACCTCTGACTCGTCAACGAGCGCTGACGTTAGGGGCCATTAAGTAGCACGTGATCACATGTTGGTCAATTTTGACTCCCCCATGATATCATGTCCCACCCTGCGCCTTACCCCTTGCTTTGAACTCAACATGCTGTACCCCTTGCCCCTCTTGCGGTGATCACGTGATACTTGAGCGGCCACTTATAAGGTCACACGCGTGGCAAGGAACACACTCTCTCTCTCTCTCTCTCTCTCTCTCTCTCTCTCTCTCTCTCACTGAGCTCAGATTGCGCTGGTCTACTGTCATCGCGGCACTGTCATTTCCCGACTGGAACGAGGACCGTCAGTCAGCCCACCTCAGCCGCCCCACCCCGCCCCACCCCGCCCCACCCCGCCCCACCCCGCTCATCCAGCTTCGCAGTGAATCATGCGACACTAAATGGCGATATGAATGCAGAGATTATTAGGCGGTGTTCTGGGACAACGTGAACACGTCCCGAGAAGTCAACACGTCATTATGGAACAAGCAGCTCCTAAACCAGTGAAATCCTGAGAATGATGGCATGTGTTCTCTTCTTCTTCTTCCTCATCCATTGCACCCTTTAAAAGTCAACATGCGTCAGAAACGGGCCATGGAGGTGAGATATCACCAGCTAACTCCGTTATACGGATTCAAGTTGAGCCTGGAGTTTCCTCACGATGAACCCGATGCTGAGAATGAAAAGAGTATTTTTCTTGGGGACGCTCGCCTACAACAGCAAATTGAGTCGTGGGAAAAGCAGCTCAGCGCTAGGTTAGGTTACCAACGACAGGATATTGGAATGTCGTAATAAATTACGGAGCTCACTCGACTGAGCATTCCCCTAACGGTCACAAAGCAGTCAAGGCAGCGTCGATAAAAATAATGCTGGATTGGGCTCAATATAGCACCCTGGAAACAAAGCGAGTCTATTAATCTGATTTAACCCACAGCCTGGGAGGAGTTATCGCTTGCTTAGCTGCTGTTTGGTTGGAGGTAGGGATGGCAGTGGGGATGGGGGTTTGGGTCCGGAGCGGTGGGCTGCGCGGCTGAGTAAAAAACGAGCGTGCAATATACATTCATCATGCGCTGGACAAGCCACATGATACCGAGGTGTGCATTGTAGCCAACGTAAAAATATATGGAGGGTGCAGGTTAGTCACGCCCTCTAAATTTTTCATCTCACATTATTTTCAGCCTGCCATAATGCCTCCGACCGATCATTCTTCAATCTTGAAAGTTTCTGATGACTATCGCTCTTGTTATGCACCTTATTTACATCGCACTAATGACGATCTTGCCAAAAACAAGTCCTGTTCGAGAAACAACGTCCGTATGGATTCCAAATTGAGTGATATCGAGTAACTTTACACAACCAAGAGGGGGAGGATGACAAACAATAAACAACAAACAACACTGGCCGAGAGCAGACTTATTAATTTAGATCAATGAATCTAATAGGACAGCGCGTCCTTGATGCAACCAAAACGACGGGAGCAGCAGGCTCAAACGGCACGACTGGTCCCTGACCAGGAGGCACCATACGACATCACTTTCATATAGCATCAAATTATGTTCATTCGAGTCTGTTCCGCAACCTTATTTGCATTCCCATCTTTGGATCAACTAACTTAGGGAAAGTTCATGACGAGTAACTCCCTCTTTGACATAATATCGTTACGAATGCCTTGAACGAACACGTTAGATCGCGAGGCGCCTACTTCGCCCTGAGCCCTGAGCCTAGAGAAGCCACATGTCTTCACTGCGAAACACAATCGCTTCACTCCCAAATTAAATTTTTTTTCTTTTTTAAAGAAGCAAATGGTAATTTTTATGTTAAGTATCTCAATCACTGCCATTTGGCGAAAGATCTTCTTCACGAGGTCGTTAAATTGGTTTATCTTATAAAATTACAGAATTTGCGTGGCGCAGAATGAGAGGAACCTGCCACCGCAAATTCTCTTTGCAGATGAAGACGTGGGTCCCTCGAAATTGTTCCCATTAAAAGTTGGTCAAGTGCACCTTGCCTCGCAGAACTTGGCCCGCAACACATGCCACAGCATGCTGTACGAGCCCCCCTCACCTGGCCTCCCACGAAGACCCCTTCATTCTCCCAATTGCCTCCCTGCGTGAGAGTTTCACTGGCCGGCCTTTTGTCCTTCGCCTCCTTTCAGTTTAGGGAAAATAAGCTGGCGGGATCCTTTTCAACAGCGTCCTCAATTCCCAAAGTAATGAAATAACATTCACTCGTGTGCGTCAGTGGGCTGGTTACCCGCCGCGAGGTGGTGCAAGAAGAAGAAGAAGAAGAAGAAGAAGAAGAAGAAGAAGAAGAAGACAGGGAGAACTTTGTGAACATCGAAGCTCCTGATAAATTAGGCAGCGCTGCTAAGGATAAAAAAAAACCATTATTTTTTCAAAAGTGAATACAACTGGACTTGTTCGTTAATCTGATGGTGACAACAGCCCAATACCACATGCCACATGCCTCTGAAAAAGACAAGATCGTCAAGCGACGGAACGGGGAACATATATTTTGTCGGAGTGAGAGCCAGTGTCTACACCAGCAGCGCTCGGGAAAACACTTCAGCGTATCAACCGGAATCAAACCTGACATCGTCCTTACTTATTCTCGTCACAAAAATGCTGACGCGGCTTGACAGCTAAGAGGGAAAGTGGAGAGAGGCGAGTGGGGTGGGGCGGGGCGGGGCGGGGCGGGGCGGTGCGTAGCGGGTCGATGCTGACGCATGACGACTGTCCATGCCGACTAGTGGAGCCCGTGTTCATGTGGACATGACAGGACGGGAAGAGACGGCACCCGGGAAACAACCTGACTGGCCGAGCGTCTCCAAGGAGAGAGAGAGAGAGAGAGAGAGAGAGAGAGAGAGAGAGAGAGCGAGAGCGAGAGCGAGAGCGAGAGCGAGAGCGAGAGAGAGAGAGAGAGAGAGAGAGAGCCGCCTGCATCACCTGACGGTCATCTTCCCACGCAGAGTGCCTCGCATCGCAGTCAGCTCCGGACTCGTCCATAGAATACGTGACGCAGTTTGGGGCGAGTTTGGACCACCCAGCCCCACGTTGCGTGGCCTAACGTTCAGTCGGACCCCCTCCCCCTCCCATGTGCGTTACGTATAACTTATTGACGGTTCCTTAAGATTATTTCGCTACGCAGAGCGCCTGATTGAAGCAAGCCTAGTGCTCGGATGCAAATGGTTCTATGAAAGTCTTTGGAAAAAGAAATAAAAATTTATCCCTTCACTGCCTTGCATCGAACTATTTCGATGCAAAAGAAACTGTTTTAAGCTAATATAAGTTTACGAATTATTTTCTTTGTAGCAAGGCAGTATTTTCTTCGTAGGCCTAATATGAAAGTATTTGCTTTGTAATGAGAGAGGATTTTCTCTTGAATAAGAAAGAACTTTCTTTGTAATAAGAAAGGATTTACTTTGTTATCGTAGAAAAGTCTTTGCAAGTAACATATGCTTTACAATCAATCACAATAACATGTAAAGAAAGCATTGTAAATTATCGGGCTAGCCGATGCCTCACAGGATCTCCCTTGACTCCCTCGCGGCGCGGCTGCGGCAGGGCTCCCACAGGTTGACCGGGCTAGCCGATGCCTCACAGGATCTCCCTTGACTCCCTCGCGGAGCGGCTGCGGCAGGAGGGCCGGCCGAACAGTTCCGCGTCATTTGCAGGCGCGGGGCGGGGCGGGGCGGGGCGGGGCGGAGCATTCAGCGCTGTCCGTCCACCACTCAATAACACGACGGCACATTGTGTCAGAACTGTGGGAAGGCAGGCCGGGGCGGCCATCAACGAATACTGCGGCTCATATTTTATTTCATTCGAAATAAAGGGAGGAATCGAAGCAATGACAAACACTTATCAAACAATTTTGGATGAAAAAAAAGAACTAAAATCAGGTCGATCTTACCAGCCATATTACTATTAAGTTAGCTCCATTTCAAATAACTTTTTCGCAAAAGCCGCACCAATTAAATCGTTTTTGCAATGCGTATATACTAGCCTTTAACATTCTATGTCCTCGAAACTAGTATGATATGCATTAAAAATACAATATTCAACATTATAACAAACAATATAACATTAACGAATTTAACATTTTACTACTGCGCGATTCAATTCTATGAATATTAATTTAATCCAATTCATTCAGTTCTACATAAATGTTTTTTAAATTGAATTCACATTAACATAACATTACAACGATTTGAAACAACTTTATTCGAGAGTGCTTTATGCATTTCATCCTAAACATTCTACAGTGCGGGTTTGAATCCAAGAGGCTGTGGGTCCCAGCCATCATCAGTATCCCCCGGCCCGTTCCCTGAACCCACCCCTGGAATGCAGCGCTCCAGCTGCTTCCGTGATCGGCACGCCGAGGCCCCCACCCCCGCCGCCTCCCACGCGATCACTCGTCGTCTCCGTCATTGTTCCATCGACCACCCTGTCCCTCTATTTTTCCCACGGCCCTTCTTTGCCTCCGCGCTGTTCTGATTTTCGGCCTCGACGCTCATCTGTGGAGAGACTACGAAACGAGAGATCCGTCATGATCACGTGACCTTTGAGACTCACTGCCTTGGCACTGGGGTGCCCCGAAGCCTTCGCCCCCTCCCGGGAGCGCACCCCTTCTCATGAAAGTGTCGAGAGGCAGGCAAGCACATGCGCCTGAACTCCCCCGAGGTCAAGGTCAAGGTCGATATGTGCAGATCAGGTCACGTGACGTCTCCCCCTCTCCTCGGGCTCGTGTGGAGCCACACGCCGAGCGACGGAGTGCCGATTTCAATTTTCCAGCATTTCTCGTCGGCAGCGCGAGCCCTCCGTCCGCCATCACGACTTTATTTTATTTCACGGTTCAACTCACCGGCGGCGCATCGAGTGCAAGTGATAGTATTGTGAGCTCGCACCGAGGCTCGCACCGCCCCGCGTATCTCTACCGGGACTCACGGCCCCTTCGGTCACGTATTTTTTAATCGAGCATAATTAATGGCCGGTCCCAAGCCGGGCCAGGGTCATAACTTATGACTCATAAGTTATATGCGAAGACAAAAACTACCAACGCCGTAGCAACAGTTTTTTTTAACGCCACCCCTGAAAGCTATGCGTCATAACGCTTTCATGGCAGTGCGGTTTTAATTACGCGGTTATTTCACAAAGAATTTGTAAGTTGCTCTTACTGCTAGTGAACGGGGCAGGGGGCTGTTCCGTTCTGCTTACACGAGCGGTCGAGTCGACCAAATAACGAGCTTAACGGAAATAATGGGCCGTTAACCGAGAGCAGGATTTCGGGCGGTCCATTTATAAGAGGAAAATGAGTTCCTCTCTCTTCCCGCACTGACCAGCGGAGACTGAGCGGCGAAGGAGCAGAGAGGAGAGAGGGGGAGATTGCTATCCTGAGAGTTTTATCTTAACCTCGCGCAGAAAAATAAAACCCAGATTTTGGAACAACCTGCACCAATAACCAAGGGTGAAAATTCTTCACAGGCGAAGTTTTAAAAGTCATTGTGAGTGAGAACTATTTAGTCGCATACAGTGTTGCCAAAAAGGCTCAGGAAAGGGAATTTGTCTCAATCGCTCTCATCTTAAACTACAACAGGGAGTGAGACAAAAGTTTCCCTTTTCGACAACGCTGTTCGAAAATGCGTTTCACAGCTTCATTTTCTGAAATCTCCAAACAAAGTTGTCAAATATGTTAACTTATCCTTTTGGTTTCTAGGTTGAGTTGTCGAGATCTCGGTAGCGACTTCGCCGTCTGTGCGCCACAAGTTACTCCTCTGATATTGGAAACCTGAGACTAACCAGCCCCCAGCAGCCGGCCTGTGTCAGCTTTCAAGGAAAACCTCCTCCCGATTGGCAGACGGGCGACCGCAAAGGTATGCAATACTCGCCATCCCCCCCCCCCCCCCCCCCCCGGGCACATTTCGAGCCCTTGGGCAGCCTCTGAGTTTTGCCACGCGATTCCTATTCTCTGTGGTTCTCCCTCGGGTTCTCCTCGACCCGAGCGATCCGCCGAGTGCCGCTCGGCTTCGCCCGGGCTGCCTATCATCTCGGGCAGAGAACGGCTCACGGAACAATTGAAGCTTCTGCTGCACCGGAAGAGAGGGAGCGCTGATTCCTTATCGCACCAGTGACGAGCAACGGTCCTCTCTCTCTGTGCTGTGCCACTCGCTGCCTGCCCGCCTAGATCGCTCTGTCTCACTCGCTCCCCACACTGCCCGCAGCGCTCTGTCTCACTCGCTCCCCACACTGCCCGCAGCGCTCTGTCTCACTCGCTCCCCACACTGCCCGCAGCGCTCTGTCTCACTCGCTCCCCACACTGCCCGCAGCGCTCTGTCTCACTCGCTCCCCACACTGCCCGCAGCGCTCTGTCTCACTCGCTCCCCACACTGCCCGCAGCGCTCTGTCTCACTCGCTCCCCACACTGCCCGCAGCGCTCTGTCTCACTCGCTCCCCACACTGCCCGCAGCGCTCTGTCTCACTCGCTCCCCACACTGCCCGCAGCGCTCTGTCTCACTCGCTCCCCACACTGCCCGCAGCGCTCTGTCTCACTCGCTCCCCACACTGCCCGCAGCGCTCTGTCTCACTCGCTCCACCTCCCCACACTGCCCGCAACGCTTTGACCCCAGTGGGGATGGGGGTTGGGAGGTGGAGATGGAATTCGCGAAAGAGTTGGAAAATCGGCTTAACATTCACAAGCGGATGAATTTCTTTCATAAAATGCAAGCAAAGCGAGCTAGCGAGCTAGAAGCTAACGGGTTTACGCGGTCGAAATCGAAAAATTTAACATAAAAATTGGAAACCTACGGTTACAAGGGGAGATGGCAGACGCCCCCACGACCCTCTTAAAGTGGTCTCGCGACCTCCACGGCTGGTCGCAACTCCCCGGTCGGGAACCGCTGACCTATAATTTCACGGATTCACATTGACGGGGCGAAAGGCGGCGCTCGGCTACGAGCCGCTCACTCGCGATGCTGAAAAAGTAATTCGTTTTCACGCCCCGCCAACATCCCGCCAATAAAAGTAAGACCCAGCCCGTCCCCGCCTCGCCCCGGGGGAGCACGCGGCACGACTCTCTATCTATGAATGGCGGAATGAATGTATGCACGGCGGAGATGTCGTGGTGCCATTTGACGACGAGATTAATCCGGGCTACTTCCCTCTGACTCTGCGACGCACATCAGTAGGCTCTCCGCACTCACCGGCGTAACTACCAACCAAACCAACGACATCAAGAGGCACCTTACATCCTCCAACCAGTGTGCGCCTCTTCATCCAGTCTCGTTTTCAGTCATATCAATCACCGTTCTAGTAACTCAAATTGTCTTATTTTTCGAAAAGATGGACATCTACCCACCAAAACACTTATTTTACACGTATTTTAATCGATTTTCAACGATCTATCGGTCAGAATAGCGCTGAGGAAAGATGTAAATATATTCTTTGATCAATTCGCGAAACGTTGCACGGATGGATTCATCTGACTAACGCATTAGGGTAACGTTCAGTGCAGCTACCGGGTGGGCCGGATACTCCCATGCAGATCTTTAAGTTGTTGGAGCTTTGAGTTGTGGAGTGGGGCGAAGAATTTGCCTCAAATGGAATGCTTTCTTGGTACGGCGGCGTGATTATAGACTGTTGGGCAACAATTCTAGAGCGGAAGCCGTCTGACTTCCCTCCCTCCCTCCCTCCCTCCCTCCCTCCCTCCCTCCCTCCCTCCCTCCCTCTGCCCGTCTATTCTATTGCCCTAGTTTACCGGTTCTGTCGGCCAGACCTTACCGCGCCAAAATCTTCTCAGTCGGCAACAAAGGGCGCAATCGGCTGAACTCTTTGGCAGTCACAGACTCGTGCGACGGATGGCGTGGCGTGGCGTGGCGTGGCGTGGCGTGGCGTGGCTCAGGGTCTAGAAATGATTCACTCACAAATAACATCTTTTGCGGTCGACCGAAACCTACCTCTGCAGACTGGGGGTCGGAATTTAATTCGAAATATTATTATTTATGTGCGATAGGCTAGATGTCAGAAGCGCAATCCAATCAATTGAGATGCTTTTAGTATAGTATGCCTTAATATTCTCAAAATATTTTCATAGCTCTGAGTTTAGCTAAAAACAACCACTCTCGCTCATATTGTAGACGTTCAAAACGCGTGTTGTAACGAACGAAAAAAAAAAGGAATTCACTGCTTTTGACAGCGCTTGCTTGATGGTCGCAAGTTGAGCTCATCCCGGCGCCATGTACCACCCGCTCCGAAATGAGAGCACCGAGAGCAATCAGTGGTGGACGGAATGCCCCCCC
>CABIKL010003725.1:0-10552 GCA_902196195.1 Aptinothrips rufus | reverse complement strand
CCTCGCCTTCCCCTTGCCCAGGCGGAGCGCTAGGCAACCCATTCGACTGTCCTGTAAACGCTGAAACACCCGGTACACACGGCCAAGAGACTTATTCAGAGCAAACATAAAGTCAAGAATTTCAAAGAACACCTATTTGAAGCAGGCTTTGAATAGTGGATTGCGAATGGACTCAACCTGTTGACCAGAAAAATTGAGACCTGCTACACCTTGAAGCAGCATTTCTTGAAATGTTTTGTTTGCTCGAATATTCAAGGGCTGATAGCTGACAGAACAGACAGTACGACGCAGCTCCCTGCGGGCGGTCCTCCCCTTCTCTCAGAACTACATGCCCAGCCACGCATTGCGACCGATATCGCGAAACAAAGAACGAATGTCATGTCAGCATCCCCGAGCCGGTTATTTCGGAGGCGTGAAATAGATTGAATTCATATCCTGCCGGCGACCAGAGGACCAGAGGGTGAGGGCCAGACCTGGTTCCTGGTTGATGGCAAGGCCCCGGGAGAGGCCGAGGTGCCTCACTTCGCAAGAATGTGCGCAATGAACACAGTCACATTTGAATGAAGTGATATTATATAAGATTATTGGACAATTTGGGGTGAGTTTTAGGCACGAAGCGGTGTTTTTTCGATAATCACTGGGTTGATTAGAGGAATACATGACGAGTGATTGTATTCGATTAGTACAATGATTTTTCAGAGAGATATAATCCTCTGATACGTACAGCAGGTAGCATCTCACCTGCAGAGGCAGGGTAGTGAGTCCCGAGGGGGCGGGGCCCGAGGGGGCGGGGCCATGATCAGCAGACATACCGCCACCACCCCCAGCAGGGCCACGAGTACAGGTACTCCAGCAGTATCAGGCTCATGACGAGCCAGCCGAGCAGGATGATGTTCCAGTAGTACTTCTCCCAGAAGGCTCTGATCTGCACCAGGCGGGGGGACGGGGGCGGCGGGGGCGGTGCGGCGGCGGCCACTGCCTGCTGCAGGTAGATGGGGACGTAGGGCTGGGGGCGCCGCCAGAACAGGTACCAGGGTCGGCGCTGGAGAGGCTGGGACTCCAGCAGGTAGGGCGGGATCTCGGGGGCGACCGGTCGCGTGGCCGGCGGGACGGCAGTGCCGTTGTCCAAGCCCTTATGGGCGGCGCCCCTGGCTCGGAGACCACCGTGCTGGCTGTCTCTGTCCGTCAGGACGTGGTCCGCGTGGGCGTCGCCGGCCGCCCCCGAGGCCAGCCCCATGGGGGGCGGGCTGGCGGCGTGGTTCGCCAGGCCAGGGTGGGCCCCGGGGGCGGAGCCGTTCAGCTCCCCGTGTGTCCGCCCCCGTGCGCCCTCCAGGGCGGCGGCGGGGGACCCTCGGGTCGGGACGGGTCGGGACGGGTCGCACAGAGGTCACCTGAGGTGACTCACCCCCCCTCACACCTGTCAGGTCAGGTCGCGGGGGCGGCGCACACTCGGCAGTCCCTCAGCGCTGGCGGCTGCGGCATATGGCAACACTCAGCCCGCGGTTCACTTTGCGTTTCGGATTCGAGTTGAGGTGGACGTTTGGTTCACCTCCGCTGCGCTGTTCGCACACTGCGGGTGGCAGACCGGGATGGAAGCGAGCCCCACGTCGAGAGGCGAGGCCGCGGCTAGGGCTAGCCCTAGACAAGGTCGCGGCGGTGCGTGGCGTGGCGCGGCGTGGCGTGGCGCGGCGTGGCGTGGCGCGGCGGCGCGCTTCGAGACGGGCGTCGATACGAACTAGCCGGGCGTCTGCTGAAAAGTTCGCGAGGCGGCGACCCGCCAACTACTGAGGAGATGGACCCTGGCCCGCTGGCCTGGTCTGGTCGCACCCCGCCGCACCGCGCCCCGCAACGCCCCGCCACGCCCCGCCACGCCCCGCCACGCCCCACCACGCCCCGCCACGCCCCGTCACGTCCCACCCGCGCCCACCGGCGTCCTGAACAACCCGGCGGGGCGATCGCGCGCCTCTGTCTGTCCCGTCCGCGAGGGGCTGGCCGGGGCTGGCCGGGGCTGGCCGGGGCTGGCCGGGGCTGGCCGGGGCTGGCCGGGGCTGGCCGGGGCTGGCCGGGGCTGGCCGGGGCTGGCCGGGGCTGGCCGTGGGTTCGGGGCGTGTGTCATGCAAATAGAAAAACAGTCGCGAGTTATAGATAGCCCGGGGAAGGGTCGGGGTGGGGGTGATATAACCACAGGCAATGTAGACAGAGTGCTGTAAGGAACGCACAGCGCAGTGGGGGATATAAATACAGGGTTTGAGGCGAGCGGAGGGGGGAGGTCGCCAAGGGAGAGGGAGGGGGCGGGGAGAGGTGCGTGCCTGTCCTCCGCTCCCGTCCCCACTCTGTCGGGGACGCCGCAGTGCAACAACACGACGAGACCCCCCAAAACTGGAAAAACAAATGTATAGTAGTTACACTGTTGAAAGGGTAGTGCCAAAAATTACACTTTTCAGATGGGTCGTTTCGAGGTACCCAGAGCTGTAGCGCCCAAAACCATGCGCTAAATGTATTGCTATATGCGTCTGGTAGCACAGAAGCATACGGTTACACACCCGAATGGGCAGTAACTCCACTTGTTGAAGAGCGGCGAACGCTTTTGAATGTGTACCTACTACACTTTTGTTCTACAAGTGAAGTCCTGCACTGAGCGGAGGCGAGCTGGCAGACAGGTCCTGCAGGGTAGACTCGAGGAGCACACGTGGAACACACGGGCGACACACGTAGACACGAGCTGTATTGACACTCGGGCGCAGTTATCTTTAGACCGCCGCCTCCCGGCGCCGTCACACGGGGTGGCGCGGTGCGGGGCGGGGCAGGGCAGGGCGGGGCGGGGCGGTGCGGGGCGGAGCGGAGCGGGGCGGGGCGGGGCAGCAGGGTCAGAGTCAGGAGCTGTCAGACAAACGAGCCACGGCGGAAGGGGGTGCGGGAGCAAAGAACTTTAAACGGGCGCGTGAACGCCACAGTGAATGTTTTGAAAGCTTCTTGCGACCTGACCTGACCATTTAGATTTCGAGAGCCATGCGATGGGGAGAGGGGCAGGTGAACGCCCTCCAAGAGCAATGCGCCGTGGCCGACGGCCAGCTAGCTCGCAGCTAGGTGACGGGCAGGCCGGCCGGCCCCTCACGACGTTACGTACCAAGACGGCCGCCCCTTCACCTTGCTGATATTATCCTGAGACAGGGACTCGTCATGTGTCTAGTCATGTGGTGGGGCAGCTGACCGACTCAGTCCCGAGTATGACTCACACAAGTCCGCTGTGTAGTGATTAATTTTCGAAGTGCAAAGAGCAAAATAATAATAATAATAATAATAATAATAATAATAATAATAATAATAATAATAATAATTCTATCTGTAGCCCGTATTTGAACCCACGACATCAATGCCAGCCAGAAAATGTTCCTAGATAGCTTTCGTTTGGATCAAATTTCAAATAACCGGTTGCAGAGATGCGTTTCTTTCTCACCCTGTGCGACCCTACCCGAACAGGAGTTGAGAATCCAGGAGACAGCGGTCCGAGGGGAGGCCATGACGTAGGTCAGGTGGTGTGAATCGCTCCGCGTCACTTTGCCACGCGCCGCCAATCAAGGACACACCTGTATCAGCCCCTCCCACCCCCCCTCGTCTCGTCTCGCCTCCATTAGCGCCCTGAGCCGCGGCCCACGGCCTGCCTGTCCTGCTCCTGTCCCCGCCGCTCTGATTGGGAACACAACACCGCCCGCACCGCCCACGAGCCGTCGATAAGCTTTTCATTATTGTTTCGTTCAGAACCCCTCACAGGCGGGCACGTGGACTCGACGAACGCCCCCTCATTCCCGCCCATTTGCCTCCCTACCGCCTGAATATAATTTTTAATTTTTTAATTATGTTTTTGCATTGGACTCACAGCCGATGTATTTTCAACCAAGGAAGGGATAAAAGAGTACGTCCATGCAAAAGCTGATGTCTGGGCTGAAGTCTTCTCAGTCCTACTTTGTTGTTCTTGTTGTTGCTGTTAGGATAAGCCGCGCTGCCTCCTTCCGCTCGCAAAACTCGCCGCTGCCCCTTCTCTTTCTCTCTCTCTTTCTATCGCAGGTCAGTAGTTCACGACTCGCAAGATAAGAGTGTCATAACTGCTTGCTGCGCTGTCTCTCTCCCATCACAAACACGCCAAAACTCACTGATTAACAAAATAATAATATGAGCGACGAATCCAGCAATTATTGCTATGGGACAGAAAAGCATAGTTAAAATCAGCATGCGTGAAGACCGTAGAAATTTTCCCGTCAAAATCAGCGTCTTTCATGATATGCAACTTAATTTTAATCAAATTTTTTTGTTTCTTTATTTGATAACTGTGTGGAGTCCTTTCAGTTTCTAAAACGTTATCCAGAGCCAGTCCAGTTCACTGCACTCAAATTGTACTCTCAAACTAGACATTTCGCACCCTAATTGAATGAATGCGTCACTTCGTGAGGACCAGCCATTCAACTCATTCGCGTCGTGCCGGCACTTGTTATGATCACGCGAGTATAGGAGCCCCATTCCTCATCTCCCTGAAGCTGACATGAACTTGTACTTCACTCAGCACCACCCACTGGACACCACCGCCACCACAACCACCACCACCACCACCACCACCACTGCTGCACTCCACTGCAGGTCAGAGCTCCCTCGCCAGGAGCACCAGCTCCACGCCACACTTACACGTCCATGGGCTTGGTGCCATTCGAGCACCGGTTGATGTCCCTGACGGCGCCACAGTACGAAGGCTTCCGCGCCTCGCTCACACACATCCGGCCTGGGGGAGGTCCTGGCCCGTCCTCGCCAGGTCAGGCTGGGCCCGTTGGCAGGTCAGGCCGGGTGCTGCCGGGCTTGACAGCTCGTCTTGACAGGTCAACACAACAGCGCTGGCGAGGCGAGGCGTCCCGGCCGGATCAGAGTCGGCGCGGGGCGCGGCGAGGAGCTGCAGAGAGCGGCCCTCGCGGCAGTCGCGGCGAGACTGTCTGTGACTCGCAGCCGGCCAGCCAGGCAGCCAGCCAGGCAGCCAGCCAGCCCGGCAGGCAGCCAGCCCGCAGGGAAGGGTAGGGGCACGGGGCATCGAACGGCTGTGGAGTCAGGCGGGAGGGCGAAGGGCAGGGCAAAGCGGGGGTGCGCAGGGTCGCGGGTTGCTAGGCAACCCCACCGCTGCCGCCGCGGCGGCGCGGCGGAGGCTGTAGCATGCTGCCGTCGAGGCGGTGGCGGCGGCGGTGGCGGCTGCTCCCGGGCCCGGGCTGCCAGGGTAGCCGCTACCCCCGCTGCAACCGCTGCTACCGCTGCTACCGCTGCTACCGCTGCTACCGCGGCCACAGTTCACTACCCCGTGGCATGTTTTGGACTCCTCGCACCCCGAGGAATAGCTTAAGGTAGGCAGAGAAGACGCGCACGGTGCGCTGGGGTCGTGGATAAGATTTCACTCGACTTCGTACTCGCGACCTGTGGATGGATGAATGGATTCCCACTGTCGGTCCAGCTGTTTTGATTCACCTACATTTCTCGTCGGCACACTTTCCAGGTTCCTGGAATCAAGAGCCGGCGATGGGGACGGTGATGCGTTTTGATGCCTCACATTGAACGACATTCCGTGATAAGAATCCCGACGGAAGCTGGGCTAGAAGCTATATGGGGCTTTGAAAGGGCTGGCTGTGCAGAAAGGAAAGCAGGAATGGAAAGAGGATTGGATAGGACTGTTCCCCCCCCCCCCCCCCCCACCTCGCATCCCCGCCGCGTGATCTCTAGGCCCTTCCTAGCTTCCTGGCGGAGTCGAGATAACTAGGAGCCGACAAAGAAACGGAATGAGAGCTGGATGCTGGATGCGAACAGGCTCCGGGCGGGCAGGAGGCCAAGGGCTCACTCTTAATTAACCCCTTCCTTCTGATGCCCATCGAATGGCCTTCTGCGCTGTCGATGCCTCTGACTGGGTTTGGACAGAATGAAGTGGTGACTCTTAATATCAATGATCATGATCAAGAGACTTGTGAGGTAGTACGTCCAGTGCGGCTTCCTATCAGGGCCTGGGCGCGTTGCGGGCTCAGTGCTCGCGTCCTCGCGGCCCGACCTCCGACCCGCGCCCTTCGACCCGCCTCCTCCGACCCGCGGCACCCAGACATTAAGGGATCGATTAACGCTATTGAATGAATGAGGGGGCGAGAGAGCTCAAATGATCTACGTCACACGTACACGGCGAAAGGTTGTGATATTTTCTGAACCAGCCCTGGCCAGGAACACCCCGCCCCGCCCCGCCCCGCCCCGCCTCACCTCGCTCCGTCTGCTCATCACGCTCCCCACCAATCATGGACCCACCCAGAAAATTAACACCGCGTTGAAACCTCTCTCGTGGGGCAGACTGGCTTCGCCCTTCCCAATGCAGTCCGGCTTCGTTAAGTTTTCATGACAAAGTACTGGGTGGCTGATCGTGATGACATAGGACTCATCTCACACCCCGCCCCGCCCCGCCCCGCGGTCGGTGTGAGGCAGTCCTTCCCGGGGAGAGGCTGTCAGAATGGAGGCTGACACGGCTCCAGCAGGCGCAAGCTGCTCCACTGCTCCGCGTTCCAGGCAGCCGACAAGACGCAGTACAATGTCTGCACGGAATTAGCCAAAACCCAGATTCTGGGGCAACCAAACCCAGATTCTGGGGCAACCAAACCCAGAAACCAAGGGTAAACAAAATTATTTTGGAGGATATTTTGAGACCTATTCAAGAACGCGTTTCGTGGCATCCTGATCATTTTGAAATGAGTGTCCGGAAATGACCTCCGGAAATACTTTCCTACCCTTGGTTTCTGGGTTGAGTTGCCACTGAATGTGGGTTTTGGTTTTTCTTCGTGGGGCGCACTGAAAGCCTCGCTCCCGGATGGAAAGCCTTAAGGCGAATCGTTCTCCCGAACTTGTGACTGCCGCTTCACGCATTAAAACACATTCGCGTCGTATTATTGATCCTCTTATGACGTCAGCAAGGC
This sequence comes from Aptinothrips rufus, assembly GCA_902196195.1. NCBI lineage: Eukaryota > Metazoa > Arthropoda > Insecta > Thysanoptera > Thripidae > Aptinothrips > Aptinothrips rufus. The sequence continues at coordinate 3,581 of CABIKL010003725.1, read as the reverse complement.
CCCTCGTGTTGCGATGGGTTCCATTTAGACACCACGATCTACCCTCCCCTCCCAGCCCCTCCTGCCCTCTCTACAATTCCTACAGATCCGGCTGCCATCCCCCGAAAGTATAGGCACTGCGACTCTTGACGTAGTTTCGATCGATTCACTCGAAAGCCTGCGTAGGCGGGCGGACGGAGCAGAGAACGGTGAGGATGAAAAACAAAGCGCAAACATGTGATCGGACTGCGGGGTTCGGAAAGGTAGATGGGGAGCAAAGGCTGAGCAAAGGGTTGAGAGGGGAAAGAGGCGGGGCGGGGGCAAGCGGGGGCTGGTGAGGCACATCAACGACGGCTTGTCCGACCAGATAGAAAGCAATGTGGCCCCCTCTGCTCTGCCGGCTCAGCAGCTGTCGCTACCCCACGCGCGAGGTCCTCCCCGAGTCTAAAGGTCAGCGCGCTATAACGGGTAAGAAAACCACGGGAGAGAACATCGAAAGATGAAATTAATGTTGATAACAAGTGACGCGAACATCACAACGTACAAAGAGCATCACATTCCGACATTCGGTAATCACAGCAAACATATTCCAGACTGCCTGCCATGTCTGGAGGCATTCTTTGCTGGAAGTCGATGGTCAGTGTCGGTACTCCGCGCCTCAGAGACCCTGGAGAAGAGTCTCTTGCGTTCCGAGGTATAGCACCCCACTGCTGTCATTGATTTTTGTGAGTGAAGCAATGAGGCAGAACAGGTGGCGTTTGTTTACGCTCCATATTGCCAGATCCACCCCCCCCCCTCCCCACCCCGCAGCCCCCCACAACCACCACTTTCCAAACCCCTCTCAATACGAATTCCTTTTCATTAAGATTTGATTTCGTGTCTCCCCGTCGTTTTCATTAAGTACTGCCCAAATCACTTTCCTCCCCATGAATGAAAAAGTTATATAAAAAAAGTTCTAGCAAATTCAATGCGCGTCTTTGCTTGGGCGGTCTGGGGCTTCAGTATGGTACCCTTTGGAAACAAACTTATTTTTGACTTCTCCCGCGTAATACATGCTTTTAAAGGAAAGTGCTAACCAAATGGTGCGACTCATCACTTGGTCAATCCAGCCTTACGTCGTAAAGCCGACCGTGCTGAACACTACGTGTCCGCCGGATTAATAAATTGCTTCACTAAATCAGGGTACACTGCCGTTTCAAATTCAGCTAAATAACTAAGTCCAGGCGCACGCATTGCTGATGAGTCCGTGTTCTACACGTGTCGGCCGAACGACACAAAGCCACTATAGCATCCTCATCGACAGGGTTACCCGGCCCCCCTAATGGACACGGTATCGACCCTGCCCTTCATTCAATGCCCCTACCCGCCAGTCCGCGCCGAAATAGTCACCGGCCAAAGTAGAGGACCAGCAGCTAACGTCCATTTCTACATGCGCAGAGAAAGAAACCGCCCGCCGCCAAGATCTGAATGATAATCACAGAATATTTTCCATAAATTCGAAAGGTTGAGGGTGCGTTTAAGAGACTTGATCATATCAATCGACAATTGAGTGCCACAATTAAAGGTGACGACAGATTTGGAGCCTATCGTCGAGTTGTTTTTGTCCTGTACGGTTTTGCGAGTCGGTGCACAGCAACATATCGAGGAGAGACTGCGAGGAATGCCTGGCGTCTGGGTACTCACATAATGAGGGAGGTGTTTCCGTGTGAGCGCGCCCTCCGGTGCTTCTTCGGGGACACGGCTTGGCCTCGGCCCACATCCGCAGAGAGGACATCGTGCGCCGAGCGAGCGTTCCGAGGCCGGCTGGGCCTGCCGAGGAGGCCGTGAGGCTGCAGGTGGGGCTGCAGGTGGGGCTGAGGCTGGGGCTGCAGGTGGGGCTGAGGCTGGGGCTGCAGCTGGGGCTGCAGCTGGGGATGCAGGTGGGGCTGCAGGTGGGGCTGGACGCCGTTGACTGCGTGCGCTGCCTGCTCGGCGGGCTGCCCCGACCGGTCCGCGTCCGGCCGGGGCGAGCCCTCCTGACCCTCGATGCTGGTGCCCAAGATGACTGCGGGTCCGAGGGCGGGGCCCAGGACGGGGCCCAGAGCGGGGCCCACGTGGAACCCCGCTCACTCTCCCCCGGGGCGCTGCTCGGCCGGCTCCGTGCCTGACGCCGGGGATGTGGCCGTGGCCGGGGCCGGGGCTACCCAGGACTCCCCGCGGAGCCGTCGTAGCGCGCCTCCTCCTGCAACACACAGAAAGGACGCAATAAGCAGGACAGTCGCATGTCATCTTTCGAATAGGAAATCCGTCGTGTGCTTTGCATTCCATTCAAGATGAATAATCCAAGTCACCTTCCGACTGATAAACACTCTTGGGACCACGTTGAAACATTGCAGGAGCAAATGATTTCTTGTCTTTGACGGGCAAATTTTGACATGGCGTCGTTTTACATTGTATTTGAATTACACAAGACCAGTGCAAATGTATCGCATTTTTTAGGCGGTCTTTAAGACCCCTCTTGCTGCACTAGCTGGCTGCCTGGCTCGCATACGGGCCTCGTGGTGTCCGTGCGTCGTTACAGATAAATAACATTAGTCCTGACAGTTATGTTCATACTTGTAAACACACTTGCCACGGATCACGCCCGGGTCTGCCTCGCTCGCCTCCGCAGTGATAGCCCCCCTCCCCCTCCCTTCTTTTCTTTCACCTCGTTATAAGGTAATCATTATCAAACACAGTCCCTTGTTCGTCTTTAGCAACATTCTAATAGGGCACTCCAAAGAAGGTCTGAACCGGAAGAATGAAGAACAAGACGACTTCCACTGATAGGGCAACAGGAGAGGAGGGTTCTCAGGCGCGCGGCAGATCCGCCTCACTTCTTTCCTTGCCATTGGCAGTCTTCTTGTTCTTTACTCTTCCGCTTTGGAGTACCCTATAACGAACCGGTTTTTAGGCCCACCCAGTCTTTGCGAGTAGTAAAGACAGGAGGGGGTGGGCCATATGTTCTCGTCTCGATGTATGTGTGTTAAAACCGTATCCAAGGTTGCAATCAAGTACAAGAGTCGAAAATGGTCATAAAAATTGCTTCATGATCCAAGAAAGACGAAATGGAGACTGCAAATGTTAGAATGTGCACGCTAATATTTTAAAACACGAAATAAACGCCTTTTAGGGGGGAGCGGCGCGCCCTCTAGCGGCAGCGCTGCGCTCTAACGCCGCCGCGGCTACAGCGTGCACCGCGGCTCACGGCGGCCATCTTGTGATGCTGCGAAGTGCTGCGTGAGAGTGATACAAATAGCAACGGAGTCAGAGAGACTGAACTAACACTTATTGTCAGTGCCAGCAGTGAAAATTTTAAGTGTATTGTCTCATTTATTCGTTGCGGCATGTTATCAACAAACTCAATGGAATTTACTACGAGGTGTGTTGATGTCGTCTGCAGTGAACTGCAAGTTTTTGTTTTGTTCCCGCGCAAGGAGCTGTCTACACCGTGGCCCGTGACCCCACGTACAGAATTAATTGAAGTCAGTGAGCTTGCTATTTTTCTGAAAGTTTGTAATAGGGTACTTCAAGGAAGGTTTGAAGCAGAAGAGTGAAGAACAAGATATTGATGTGGAGCTGCG
>CABIKL010003724.1:0-10554 GCA_902196195.1 Aptinothrips rufus | reverse complement strand
GTCTTGGGCAACTGCGGGATGCGGAGGGGAGGGGAGGGGAGGGGAGGGGACGGGAGGGGCAGTTCTGGCAAAGATTCAAGTTGCATTGCGTGAGAGAGGTTTAGGATGGAGAGGGAGTAGCCTAATTTTTCAAAGGCATTCAAACCAATTCGAAGAAATTAACTCTGTACCATTTCAAGTTCCGGCGGCCAGCCATCTCCCCAATTTTTCAAGGGCAGCTCTTCTTATGGAGTGCTCGTCAAAACGGCGACGCGAAACGTCACCTTGTTGGAAGTGGTGTAAAAGGTCGTCCAGTCCGTTGCATAGCCTCCATCTGAACCGACCGGGGCACGTGCAAGGAAGAGGAGGAATCCTGATGGAGCTCTGTGAGTGCAGGAGGGATACGGACAGCCCTTTCCCACTTACTCAAACTCCGTAATCTCACTTGCACGCTCCTCTGTCCGCACACCATCCCCCCCCCCCCCCCCCCCCCCCCCCCCCCCCCCCCCCCTTTTTCACACCCAAGCCACGCCAAGCCATGCCTCGTCCTGAAGGAGGGTAATTTGAGCAGACACTACTTTCGCCACGACAGTAATCTGCTCGCAGCCTGGTGTGGCGCGGCGGTCAGCGCTCACGTGCCGAGTGACGTATGTGACGCTCGAGCTGCACCTGCATCTGGCGACATTAGAGAGCCTAGCAGGGGAGAGGCGACAACTCACTACCATGGCGGCAGCAGGCTTGTGGTCCAGCTGAGTCCGATCTGCCCCGCAATCTCACATCCCTCCCAGGTAGCGGCGCACTGCGCATGCGCTGTCCCCACCTGGATCACAGCGCGGCTGCCAACAAGCCCACTGCCACCATGACAGTTTGTCGCCTCTCTCCTTCCAGGCTCTCTAGGCGCCATGCATCGGGCGCCATGCACCAGGCGGCGCACGACATCGGCGCGACAGGCTTAATAGCCCTTGCCTCTCTTACTTCAGTAAAGCTTGCATCAGGCGATCTATTCGTGCAGAAAAAAACTTATCAAGAGCACGCTAACAAAGTCGTATCCGCAACGTGCCCGCCAAGAAAGAACTACCCGTAGAGAGGCTTTAAGATCTGTTTAGCCTTGTTTTATTTGGAGATATATTTCAATGCCGTTTCATTCAATGTGCGTCAATGTAGTTCTCCGTTTATTTGACTAATGAACAAAAGATGATCAAAAAATGAAATGGAGTCGTTCTCCAAGATCAGAATGTTGGGGCGGTCGTAGGCTTCTAATATTTGAATACATCCCGATTCTCTTGCTATACGAACCAATCACCATCATTCCTATCACTATCAGCTGCGGTCGGTTAATGCAACACGAGTTATAAACTCCCTATTTTGAAATTGGGTCACCGGTATTGCAGGATGATTTCCGCGACATGTACTTGAATGGTAAGGGGTCGTCCATAAATTACGTAAGACAATAAAATTGGTCCCTTTTTTACCCCCTCCCCCCTTCGTAAGGCAAATATCCTAACCTCCCCATGCTTTTGGTATGGGACCGGGACCGTAAGGCAGGCTCACACCCCCTCCCGCTTTAAGAGCCTTTAGTAATTTATGGACAGCCCCTAATCACGTCAGAGACAAGGAAAGAGCTCGAAAACCAGGCCGCGGCAGACTTGCACGTTTGCACGTCTCAACACTCTGCTGCTCCTCATATCGGGCGATAACCATGCAGTGCCGTAACAAGGAGGAGGAGAGGGGGGGTGTCGGAGGGGAGGGAGTATCACTTATCCGGTTTTTGTACGACTGGGGAGTGACACATTTACACTCGAGGTACGTGTTCCTCTTGGCTACAGAGGGGTTACACACCCAGCCAGACGGAACGATCCTCTCCTGTCCTCTCTCTCTCTCTCTCTCTCTCTCTCTCTCTCTCTCTCTCTCCCCCGCCCTGTCCTCTCCTCTCCTCCTTGCCATTCTCCGTGCGTCGGGGTATTGCCTGCCGGGAGCATGCAGATGGGGAGGAGTCATGCAGACCTGTCGCTTAGACAAGCGGCCGCCTGCCCTGCCATGGCTTGCCTCCTCCACGGAACGGGAAGCACCAACAATGCAAAGGACACTGGCCATTGTTGACGAGATCACAGATACAAAAACTAGCAGCGGATGTCTAGGCGTCTCCGATAGCCAATCCCCTGCCTTCCGTAGCGCGTTCGTCGATACCCCGCGTCATACGCCGCTAAAAGTGCAAAGAAATTTCTTTACTTTGGGTCACTTTTATTAAAAAAAAACTAAAATTATCATGTTTGTGGCTTGATTTGATCCTGTTCCTACTCATATTTGAAGACCAGAAACTGACTGCCAGAAGAATCGGTACTCTGCAAGGTCGCCAACAGAAACCGACAAAAATTAAAGCATTGTTGTGATGCCGCTTGAGATATGTATGTATGGGCGCGTCAAACAAGAGAAAAAAGTACGAGCGAAACAAGAGATCGAGTTGTAGTAATAGATAACGTGAGTAACAATGGGAGTTAATCATGTATGCTGAAAAATTATTTAAAACAGAAGGGGCTGGTTGTCGGCTGTCGTGGGTGGGAGGGGCGAAGGAGCGTATCTTGATACAGGCACAAACTTTAGTCCCGCGAGGACTCTGATTTGTATGCAGACTCCGCTTCCGTCCACTAAACAGCACCGTGTGAATCATAAGGTAATCAACACGTCTTGAGCCGAACAGAAAGGTGACTGACTTCTCATGAGAGCCGCAAATATTATACGACGCAGTAAACGTTATTTCACTGATTGCCTGCCGGAGACCACCATTCCGATATGGAAGCAGACTGAATCGATACGGATGCCAGGTTTAAGGTTTTGAAGAGGATTCGTACGCACGGACGGAAAGCCCTGCGAATGGCCCTGAAATTGGAGTTAAAAAGAACTTGAAGTGGCACAGGCCCTACCTGGAGATTTAAGGTTTCACACTTACTCAAGACGGTACGTTTACTAATGCAAAGACGAGGACGAGATTTCTTATTTTCTAGTATAGATAATTTCATTTCAGCCAAAGTATCAAAGTTTTATCTTTACTAGCATGGATAATTTAAACTAAATACTCAAATTATCTCAAAATCCCGGAGCAATTTGCAGCTATAGACACCGTCTAAGTGTCCTCAAAACGCAAATACGTCCAGGGCAAAACTTTCTCGCCCCTTATTAGGCGTTTCCGCCCCATGGTTCCTATCTACGAAATGATGCTTGGGGTATCGTCTTCCACCACTCGAAAAACCAACACTTATTTCGGAATCACCCTGTATACATTCAGATGCACCTTGATTTTCTGGGGGATAATACTACAATGTAGTCATGTAAATTTTGGACATATCTGGATAGATTGATAAAAGGATAGTGCACCGTCTGAGTAGTTATTGGAAATAATGATCATATATTTTACCATCGTGAATTTGGCGGCCCAAAAAATTTGGCTACCCATCCCCCACCTTGGACCTGGTCCTTATTTAAATACCGTCCCCCTGCAGTGGATCCCACGGGATCGACAGTGCAGGCCCTCTGCTCTTTTCTTGGATCTGATCCTCATTTAGCTACGGTCCCTCAGCAATGGATCCCTGGGGATTAACAGTGCAGGCCCGGGGGCGTACCGAGCTGAATCCGCGCAACAATACCAGGTCAAGTAGCCGTGACATGCACGAGCCGTGGCGGGGGGGTGGGGGGGAGGGGGTGGGGGGGGGGGGGGGGGGGGGGGGGGGGGGGGGGGGGGGGGGGGGGGGGGCATGGACCGAAGGGAGAGCACGGCAGATTGAAAGCCAGGCCACGCCCTTTGCTTCATCCCGCTCGTCACAGGAGACAGCAACTAGCTTCTGCCGAGACTTCGCCTTGCAGACGATCATATAAAATGAGCGACTCACTGCCAACTGAGAAATCACAAACAACGAACTTATCGCACAAAGCACGATACTTAACTGAAAACAGTCTGCTAGCGGCGCTACGTTTTGATCCCACGACCACCAGTTTCTAACTAATTGCCAGGCCGCCCAAGCAGCACATCGCGTCCTCACGCCCTGGCCAGCCGCGCCGGACAGGACTCCTCCGCCCGCCGCTTGCGACGAATACGAAGTGGATTCAGGATGATGAGCAGAGAGAGTTTGGCATGTGATGCGCCATGTGTGGGCTCGGCTAGTAGGAAAGTCCACTGCCAGTACTGTAAAACATAATACCTGTTTTGGTGAACCGTTCCCCAGAAACAGCGACGAAGTAACAGCAGTTTTGGAATTTCTGCGGGACATTTTGACAGCTATGCCAAAATGACCAGGACACTCTAAAACGCATTTCGACAAAATCCTCCAAACGAGCCCTAAAAATTTTGAAACCGGTGTTACTTCAACCCTGTTTTGGGGGAAGGGGTCCCCAAAACACGTATTATTTTTTACAGTGAGGGAACCCCTGCCTTGGTATACTCAATATGAGGTGTGTTGGAAAAATTGCCTTAGATGCAGTCATAGGTAGAGAGGTAGGTAGACAATTTTTTTTTTTTAAATTTTGTAACGATACGGTTCACGCACTGAGAATTAAGCTCCACACCTGAACCAGTTGTATTCATTACTTGAGCTAGGTTTGGTATAATTGTGATTGAAAATATGTTGATGCCAACATACTTTCCCACACTGAGAAAGTGGCTCTATCGTTATCCAAACTATTAACACTGCGCCAAGTGTGGCAGTAATATCAGTTGATGCTAGGAGACGAACTCACAGAGTACGCGTGGACGTGGGAAGCAAGTTTGCACACAATACTGAGGAGAGACCGGGTGTGGGGAGATACTTATTCCACGGCCTCCACTACTTTTCATACTTCACGGAGATTATACCTCAAACCAAGCTTTTCAAGCAGTGCACAGCAAATATAAAATTTTGCACTCCACGGGATGTTTACTTGGAGGTTTTTCATACCTGGCCAATTCGCAAGGCACTGAGCCTATAGAAACCTCTTGAAAATCATACATTTGTTTAAAATTACAGACTTTTAGATTTAGCATCAGCTGTGTGGAGAATAAGGCAGGTCCAAGCAAGCCCTCTCTTCGGCATTCGAAGGATCTCCTTGATGCTTCATGCAGAACGCATTCATAAGTGAAGGTGACCGCTCGCTCAAAGGAGGCGCAATGTTCCCCGCTCTCCTAAAAAAATAAAATAAAAACGTTTGAGTGCGAACAAGTATTATTATGATTATTCGCAGCAAGCCGGTCTGACATTTACAATTCACCGGCCAAGCCTTGGGGCAAGCGCTCATCATTACGCAACCTGTTCGCTCAGTCACCCTGATTCGCGAGCAGAAGAGATCCAGCGGTAAAGTAAAGTGCAACATATCGGCGGTGCAGACCGAGCTGGCAGCCAGCGGCCGGCGTGCGGCCCACTCAGAGCGCCCTACCGGTGCGAGGTGCGCTTCTTCGAGCGATTATTTCTCGTTTTATGGCCTGTTTGGACGTGAGGTGCTCTTTTGTGACCCAGCAGGCCAGCCAGCCTGGCAGCCGAGCACTGCTGACCGACATACTGCTAATGCTGGGAAGGAGAGAGAGAGAGAGAGAGAGAGAGAGAGAGAGAGAGAGAGAGAGAGAGAGAGAGAGACAGACAGACAGACAGACAGACAGACCGACAGACAGACAGACAGACAGACAGACAGAGAGAGAGAGAGAGAGAGAGAGAGAGAGAGAGAGAGGGTGGGGGTTCGCACCGACTCGCTCCCTTGCGTCACATACTGCCTCGACAGAGTAGGCCCATCCTGGTGATGGCAACTCTATATTTCCTTCTGCCATTCCTCGATCTTGACTTCACCCCATATCACCATGACTCTTCAGACTATGTCTCTTGCTCTTTGCGAAGCCACAGGCCAGGCGTTACGAAGGAAAACAAATGGCGACTACTGAAGAGCGGTATTTGAACCGTAGGCAGTCACTTCAGTGTGTCATTACAATGTACATCAGCAGTCAGATTCAAAATAACCACCGCGCCCTGGGTTCAACTAACGAGGCGTCCCCTATTTGAGCCGTAAAAAGCCTCAATGAAATTTCAAAACCACTCACGTCCTTCCACCGCAGTAGGCGTAATTCATCCCGCAACATAGGAAGCTCATAAGGCGCATGGCTGCTCCACTCGCCTTCGCTCGCTCACTCACTCACTCACTCACTCACTCACTCACTCACTCACTCACTCACTCACTCACTCCCACCGCCTCCTTAATACGAGCGAATCACCGCCATCAAAGATGTTACGTTCTGCATCCTTTCACCGGCGGGGAGGCGTGCAGCGCACCGCATCAGTCAGCGAGCGCAGAGGCAGTGCGGGGGTGGATCGAGCCGGAGGAGAGGAGAGGAGAGGAGAGGAGAGGAGAGGAGAGGAGAGGAGATCAAGTAGCAGCAGCGGTCCTGAGGGAGGTCGGGAGGACTTATTGCGCAAACGGTCCATGTACTATCCTTGTGGAGCCGTCACTGCCTCTGCACGCGACAAGATGAGTGAACCGCGACAAGGAGAGGAAAGAAGGGGTGGAATTTAAACTACAGCACTCTCTACACCTTTTTTTTAATTCCTGACAACCAGCGCTAGTGTTAACGTTCGCTTGCAACACATTCTAAGTAAGATGCACACCGGCAGAGTGGCAGTCTGAGCCCGCGAAATAGTTTAGCTCGCTCTTCCCGTCACGCTCAACCACTTTTCTAGAATTGAGGATCGCCCACAAAACGCACGAGACACGCACAACTATTTTCAGGAGTTGCACCTAATTTCGGCGAGCCATATCGAAAAGCGAGAGGGGCAACATAACCTCACTTCGCCGGTTCGGAGGAAAATTAAAAGCCATTCGGTTCTCGGTACAAGTTATTTGCTACGATGCTAAATGATTATTATGTTTTTACTCACGGAAAAAGACGCAAATCACCTCGGAAATCGAATCCCTCATTTTACTGAGTGTTATTTAAGAAGGCTCTGATTCTGAATCTGACAGACTGGCCTTCAGAACTGGAAGGATGGCTGTCTTCACCGTCACCTTAACGGCGCGGCTGGACGAGCCCAGCCCAGCCCAGCTACGCTCTGATTTATTCCCTCTCTCAGTGAAAAGGGACGCCAAGGACGATACTTTGTACCTTTATTGCGTGCGATATTATGGAATTACGACGTTATAAAGAGCAAAGTTCTCTTTGACATACCTGAACGATGAAGATAATTTTCATACTCGGTTGAGAGCGTTAGACTCAAGCAACCAGACCAGAGAAGCACCAACGATTTCTGAATCTGCAAGCTATATTTTCTCAGACGAACAACTCATATAGACAGGTCGCTGTTCAGGAGCTCTGTTTCAATAAGTTCGCGGTCTTTCGCATTTGCCGCGACATTTGCTGACCGGATACGTCGACTAGCCAGGCCGCGAGGCCCGAGGGATTGTCGACACCTATGACTGCCTGTTTATACGCTGTCATTTTACAAGAGCATCGGTAAACCGTACCTTTCCCTTCACAGCTCTTGCTTTCATTCGAAGGCATCATGTTTGGATTGGAGAAAAGTCGAGTGTTATTACAGGATCAGTTTGATGGGTAGCACCGCTAGTATTCGGGTGGAGCAGAGCAGAGCAGGGCAGCGCAGCCAACAATAACCGAGTCGCTTTCAGTATCCGTCAGCAGACATGCAGCTGCAGCGAGACTTTCTTTTCCTCGAAATGCACACCAGCTCATGTGATCATCTCAAGCTTTATGACTTCTCCGTGCTCGGGGTAATATCGATAAAAAGTTTGTTCGACGACGTCGAGCTCGACGTCGAGCTCGACGTACGGCGGGTGATTCTCTCTAATGCTCTCATTAGAGCCAAACCAGAGTCATTGCTTCCAATCGCTCATCCCTTTTCTCCGGGATCCGACGCTCAGAAAAGGAAAGGCGCTGGATTCGTACTATCGGCAGCAAAAGAAATGTTACCAACATAACCATCACTACGTGACAAGCATTTTAGTAAAAAGTCGTGAAATATTTTTGCCTGCGGATTTAATTTAGCGACGGCCCCTAAGGACCGTCCGGTCCCAGACGCCTTGGTCTCGCGGCGCGGCGTCGCGCGCCCACGTCTGCGAGGCGGGGCGATCAAATGAGGAACGTAACAGCCTCACACCACCACCGGCCCGGCCAAGTAATTGAAACACTGTGCGATGTAGACTGGGTCGAACTGCGTACGCTGACGATGGCCGAAGACAACTAGCAAATAGTGGCCCGTCACTAGAGAGCCTCGGTCGGAGAGAGGCAGACCTTAAGGGCCGGTTTGAATGGACCATGACCTCTATATTTTTTCGCATCTTTTTATAATTGTAACCTCCGTCCTCCCATAATCGTGCCACACCTAACCTGACCTCCCGATTCTAATTAGATAGGACCACACAACCAATTTTGTGTACCTGGAATATATTCCATGGATTATCTTGGAATATTTCAGAGTAGGTAGTGGAATATATTCCAAATAGTCCAAGAACTGATCGATAGACTCCTCACCAAGGACATGGAACATATTCTAATACCTGGAATATTTGGAACACTATGGAATACGCGGAATATTGTGGAATATTAGGAATACTTATGAAAAACTTATAGATTATATTGCAAATATTACAAAACCTTTCACGCTTCCTCGCGATTTTAGCAACTTCTTTCTAAATTTGTTGGAATATTTGGAATAGTCGGAATATTGGGACTATTTTGGAGTATCGAGGGACGTGTACACGGAATATGAACAAGGCCCTCTGCCTACACTCGTAAGGTATCCGGCCTCAATTAAATGTGCGCGAAGGAAGCCATGAGGTGGCCGGCGGCGCGCGAGTTATGAGACGTCGTGTGCGTGGACTGGTAAGGGCAAATAACCTACTTCGGAAACGAGTAATCAAGCGTGACCGTACGCGGGGCTCGAGTGAGTGTCGGCTGGCTTGGCAGCAGTAAATTACTTGCAGTGGCATTGACGCGGCGGGGGCGTAAGACTGATAAGAGGAACTCGAGGCCCAGAGGCCGGCCGAGCCGTCCGGTGGTCGCACACTCGTTTCCTTCTGATGAGTGCAGGTGCAAGGACGAAGTCGAGGCTCCCGTAGGACGTCACAGGTTAATGGGCTCAAGGGTCACCTCATACTCGGCCTTACAGCATCACAGGCATAATAACAAAATTTGCCAAGAATTACACTTCTTTTCTTTTTTCTGTATTTTATGATAGTGACATTAATTTATTGAACGTGACACCACGTTCTTACGCAGAAGTGTAGAAGAAGGCATCCTTGAACCGGCGCGGCCTAGCGAAAACCCACCGAAAGCAGTGTTAAGCCGTAAATAGGTAATGCGGGCAGCCTGACTTATCGACAACCGATCTTTTCTAACTTTGTAATGGAGTTGTTTAGTGATTTATGTTAACCTCAATATGAATCAGTCTCTGAGGTTAAGGTCTTTATCAGTAAACAAAGTAACGTTTAACTTTTCAGAAGTCGACAGAAAGCAACAAGGAGTTTGAAAATAAATATCCCTTGTTCAATAAAATGTCTCCATTGTCGTCCGTCTCTCTGTTTGAAGCGCTCCCTGTCACGTCGACAACTCTCTCCCATCTAGTCTCTCTAGGCCGGACCGTGCCGAGCTGGGCCGGGCTGCTATACACGTGATTACTGTTGCTTACGACCCTTTTATCACTTGAGGCTGTTGATCTACTTGGGTGTTATCGTGAAAAATAGTCGCCTTGACCGAATCGCGTTCAGCGTCGGGGAGCAAGGACGACAGCATGGCGTCGGCACGCTCAGCTCGGCTCACTGCCTGCTCAGTGAGCTTGCCTCGCTCGGCGCCGCGGAGACTTCTACGCACGGGTAGCACAAGGGTGCAAACTGGTATTACACCAGTCTGCATGAAGGGGTGCCAACTGGTAGTAGATTGGTAAGCATGTAGGGTTACCAACTGCTATTATACCAGTCTGCATGAAGGGGTGCCAACTGGTAGCAGATTGGTAAGCATGAAGGGGTACCAACTGCTATTATACCAGTCTGCATGAAGGGGTGCCAACTGGTAGCAGATTGGTAAGCATGAGGGAGTGCCAACTGCTATTATACCGGTCTGCATGAAGGGGTGCCAACTGGTAGTAGATTGGTAAGCATGAGGGAGTGCCAACTGCTATTATACCGGTCTGCATGAAGGGGTGCACACTGGTAGTAGATTGGTAAGCATGAGGGAGTGCCGACTGCTATTATAACAGCTTGCAAGAAGGAGTGAGAACTGGTATTAGATTCGTCCACGACAACAACAAACCACACGGCTCATCAACTGGAAGTTCATTAATGTCCGATACGTGGTCGCTGAAATAAAGTGAATCTAACACGCCGGTGAACATCGAATAGCAATTGGTACTACTTTTCCCTTTCCAAGCAAATTATTACTGTGAAAGAGGTGGAGTATGCATAAATTGAGGTTGTATAAGGTGAGGATAAGACGAAGAGGTGGGTTGGATGGGGTGTGAGGTACAGAGATATGGCGGGTGTGCACGGCGAGCCTAAGGTATCCCTTTTGATGCAGCGGAGCATCGGTCACCCGATGCCTGCCGGGCGCAATCCAAAAGA